>JTDE01000814.1:130736-143513 GCA_014338405.1 Paragonimus skrjabini miyazakii
ACAGTAAGAGTGCATCTGCAAAGGAAAGGGCACGATTAATTCAGTGATCATATAAATGGTAGATAAACCAGGCAAGTATGAAATAGAATTTTGGCGGTTGTACACTGAAACAACATAGGTGTGCAACCTGTTGCCTTATCTGGGAGGACAAAAACGAGTTTCGAGACAATCAGCCATCGACAGTGCACGTTCTTAATGAAAGATTTGACAGAAGGTTTACTCACTACAGATGATAACGTTACACTTAATAAACTTGTAATCAGTCCCCCATTATCAAGCGGGCTCAACAAATGACGCATAACGCTTGAGCTACAAAGGAGTCATGAGAGAATTTGAATCTGAATTTCTTCGTTAAGTTGAAACAAAATAGATGATCCAGGCTCGACATCCATGAGCCTACAGAATTTGCGTAACGATATTTCAATTAGGTCCTAGATGAAGTGACTTTGATGGGGGACGAAAGCAACGTCATTTGCCGGACTCTGGTAATGATTTTACCAAATCGCCGGGAGAATTTGAAGGACAGTTTATATTCTGCAAAGGAGAAGCTCGAAAACCTCCAGATCAACTCGCCGTAATGCACCAAAATACCTGATTTTGTTAGCTGAAGCAGCATACCGTCCATATCAGTCTTTCGTCAGGCTCTCCTCGTGTGCTTTCTATGATGAATATCAGCCTGGGGACCGGTGGATAAAATGATAATTACGTTAACGTTAATGACAAGTGATTTGTACACAACCAAATCTTACGTTTCTTTTACTTATATGAAAAATGTTGCTTACGTAATTTATAGCTGTCGTTTAAAGCACACCAACACAGTGACAGCCTCCTCTGAGGCCTGCAGAATAAGCTGTGAACTCAGTTGGTTTGTAGTTTGTGCGTGCGAAGAAGAAGCGTGCAAATAAGAAAAATTAAGGTATTAGCGCGTCTTAAATCCGCCATGTCCACTGACAACTGGACTGTATGGATTGAACGAGGCAGCGCATCGATTGGACAGCTGAATCACCACGTGATGAGTACAATCAAAATATTCAGATCGAACTAAGAAACAAAGTTGTGGCAGAAACCTCTAGATAGAACCAACTTCTCTGACAACAATCTGAGCCATCGGAAGAGAACAACACTGAATTTACGCCCTAAATATCAATCGTATATACGTTAATGCATACGTAGTCAAACGCCGATGCATTTGTAGTGGAAACAAGAAATGAATTGACAAGGTTACAAAACAATCTACCGTAGCTGTCTTCCATATATTCCACCACACTAAGTTCGCTATATGTTTTAAGAACGTTTCTCTTGGATAACAAGAAACTCCAGCAAATTCCGTTCCTCCAGCGTACAAAAATCGCCTGTTGTCTCAATTAACCCCCGGTAGCAGAAACCACGTGTAATCAGAAGTCAAGGCGCGCGAGGACGAAGTGAGTATTGATTCAAACAATAGACAAGTGGTTTATATGTACAATGAATATAATAGGTACGAAGAACAGTATATAACAAGAGAGCAAAAGGTTAACAGACTCTACACATTGCTCCTATACAACGTAGAATAATGTACAAAGAGAAAATGACCGAGACAAAAAGTGAACAGTACTGAGATTCATTGCAAATAGCTAAAGTTCAACTCAGCAAAAAAAAACCACAAACAAGCGCATTTTCATTGGCCACCCTACGGATGAAACCGTAAGACCAACGACGCAATCATTAGATTAGGATAAATCACAGATCACGCTCATCGGACTGCGACAATGTGATTAGTGCTTCTTACCTGCAGCATTACTCTCCTCTGCCATGTTCATTCTTCTTAAAAAAAACCTACCCTTTATGTCATCATTCGCAGTTACCGTGAGGCAGAATGGACCAAAACTTGCGATAGAGAAAGGTGACGAGCACGTGCGTTAAAAAAACACAGATAAACATCTCAGCTTCGGAACATATTCGGTCACGAAACACCTGACTGCAATAGGTCATGTGGTTGCCTCTATCACTTTGTTCACAGTATTATCGTACTGTAGCAATCCGAAGAAGCTTGCATTCACTCAGGTAATGTTCAGCAAACGTCACACGACAGATCTGTGTTTGTCGGCGCTGATAATCGTATTGAGCTTTGTTGCCGTAAAAAAGCGGCTCGAACCACCCCATTATACACCAGTAAACCGTAGGTTTCATTTAATATTAGCCGCCATACTCAACGCTTGTAGAACCGATTGTTTTACATAACCGACCGATTGGAATGGAAATACCTCCATCTGGCAAAGTAGGCCAGCTTGTACCCATGAGGAACTCTAGCAGTGCTTAACCTGGATGCGCTGCAGAATACCCCTCAGCAAATACATAACTTTAGTTTAGACTGTTCTGGTTAAATTCCGTGAATTGGCCTTGTCCACGAAAATTACTATGTAAGTGTCGTTCGCCAGAATTCAGAATTGAAGCCTTTCCACAGGAGTTCCAACTGAAAGACCTACTCAGGAGAGATCTCGTAAACCAGTCCGGTCAGCAAATAGGGCGGTACACCGCCGTAAACAGTCATGTACGCTGGCACTGGGGCGCGCGCGCAATTCAGAGCGAATCGTTTTGCCACAGTGACAACGTTTTGGCAACCATTGTTCATGCTCGACAGCACCCGCCCGTTGACAGAAACCTGTCACTGAAAGGCAACCTTGGGTTGGGAAGCAATGTGTATCAATGAGTGCAAACGGAAAGAGTAAACATTCTACATTTCCCGAATGGAATGTGCTGTCATGATGGCCTTTACACAAAACGATGGACAACAAAAGACTGCATTCATGAACAGATGAGATTTGCGAAATGATGGAAGACTGACTAAGAAATTTTCCCACAGTAATTGAGACATATCGTGCTAATATTTTGGTTTTGCAAAATTATTTTTGAACCCGAACGTGACATTACATAAGGGTGTTGCGAAAGCGTTAGAAGGCACACGATATTCCACGATTTTGTGGCCACAGTAACGAAATGTGTTGTTGTACTTTACGCAAACGTGTCCTGTTACCAATCCGTTTCCTTCAAAATGTGGGACGAGGGTCGATTCTTTTTTAGGAGAACCAACTACCGAGAGTGAAACCTAGTGTGTAGGTACTATAGAATTCTGTCTGCAAGAAACTGCTTCGCCTTCATGATACATGCTTACCTCCAGTGTCACGCAAAGTGACGAACATTGTTCAGGTTGAAAAAAGCTTACATAACAAAGCAACTCGCTGCCTACTCAACAGTACAACACCACACAGGAAATTGAAGGTAACGTTAGCCAGACATCACTCAACAGTCAAGTTGTACAAATTTTGTGCTACAATCGAAAATGATTAACCCAAACAACTTCATGACTATGTCAACCGTACTTAGAAATATGCGATTCTAACAACGCTGTCAGCAGTATCGTCAGGCAAAAAAACATGGTTCAAATATTCACAGCAGATACTTCAAATCTTCTCCGCGGATTCGCTAGGATATAAGAATTTTTGGCATACAAGATCCAGAAAGTATTCGTCATGAAACAAACGCAAAAACAAACCGAGCATCAAGTAAAATAGCAACAACAGCCAATGTATGAAGTCTCCTGATTTTTATATTATCAATATTATCGTGACCACAGATAGCGACCAGAGAGTGGATCACACTCATGCTCAACTGTCTTACAACAATGAAGAAAAAAGTAAGACCTGGTCAGAAAGAAAAAACCAACGGGAAGAGGGCCTGATTACTACATATAGGTACACCTATAAACAAACATTCAACATCAACATACCCACACCTTACAAATTCAAGTCTAGTGCCTCTTCTCCAAACAGGCCGGCTGGAAAGTCTATCTGAATGCAAAGGCTGTGATCAAATGTGAGTGATGTTCAACTTGAAATTCCTGACTACTCATCAGTAATCTAAAATATCGCCTAGCAGGTTTAATGAGATCGGAGATTTCGACCTGCGTCAGCAGTCCTAATCACGGAGTTATCGATTGGAGTTAACAGGACAGTTGCTGTGTCTCCTCTCGAAAAGATCGGACAACCTGATCACTACTCACAAGCGAAAGTGGTTGTGAGTTCAGATATGATAATTCGGTCTTGCCTATTGTGGGGCTAATTGCGCAATGGTCAACACGGTTGCCTCGTAAAAGCGTGGCCGGAATTCTAATCCCGGTCGTGGCAAGGACACGCAATAATGACGAGCTCAAATGGGAGCGAAACTCCAATCTAGTACTACTTTTTCGAAAGAGGTTGGCTAGAAAGTCTATCCGAATGCAAAGGCTGTGATCAAATGTGAGTGATGCTCAACTTGGAATTAACCAAATCCCCGCGACTATTCATCAGTAATCTTATAAACAGACAGCTTAGCCGTAAGTGAAAGTGAGGAGTCATCAGTAATACGACTCTCTCATGGGTTTCACTGACCCGCGTCATGAAATGCACGTACTTCGCAGACAACGATAACATTCACGCCACTGAGCCCGGTTAGCCGTCGTCTCACCTAACGTGTCCAGTCACCGACTCAGTGAATCGCGAGGGCTTCAGCTTGAGGAACAAACCCAATTTGTAGTGGCCAACACCTTGGTAATCGACTGCATCTGTCCACCCTAGTTGACCGCAGCATTGGCAAAACGCTCGGTGTGACAGACGATTAGTTGGCATTCCTACTACATGGCTCAGTCGTCTAAGTTTGCGCAAACCCAAAGATTCGGAAAAAGAACTCGCTTAGCAGTCACTATCAAATACCCGCTTTTTAATATCTTCATTACTTACTCGTTAGTTCTACCCGATGCGAGTGACCGAACATAGATATAGATGGTAAAATACCTGAAGACGGTTCACGTGTTCTACCCTGAGTATCCAAGTTTCACAGCCGTAAATTAACATTTTCACCAACATTTTCGTTAACAATTTTCACTGTCACCTTATATACACGACCCTTAAGCCTCAGAGAGATGCCTGTTTGTCGCCAGAGATGTCATAGATTAGAAAATATCACCCTAGCCTAGGACACACGGGTGTGACGGCTCATGCAACTGGACGACCTGTTGGACCAAACTGGGCAGTGTGGTGATCACACCGACAGAGTCACTCATACCGGGCAATACAATAAGCAGATGTCTGTAAACCCGTCTTTTGGTCCTTTAGGTTAAAGGTTGGAAGAAAGTTGGCATTGTTTTCCGGAGAAAGTACTGGTTTTTGTATACTGTCACCCATCCGCTGCCTTGCGGTACAGAGTTTTGAACCAAACGGTGTGATTTAGAACCCTAATCGTTCTGCTGTTTAGGTATGGACGTCATGGCAGTATCCCAACTCGCACAACCATGAATATTCACATCAATAATTCCATACTGTATGAGAAGTTTCGCAGTATATACTGGGTCGCCCTATTTGCTGTATACAGCATAGTGGATAGGTGACGACAGCTACTGCTGTCTCCACTTCACTGTCCTATTCAATTCAACCCTCAAACCCACCTCGACTCCCATTTCTAGTAAATGCGAGCCCCAAAACGGATGACTAATCACAAAAAGTCCAATCTTTCACCGATCAACCGGAGGCCATCCTCGTTTCGTGCTCAAGCCCAGAATACGAATTAATGTAGATGCTTTTAACGTTCGCACTCTAAAACAGGTTGGTCGTCAAAAGTCGACGCCTGTTGCATTTCAGACACTAGAACTCACGACAGTAGTCAACGTGTCGCCCTGATAACATGTTATACACTTTGAGTAATTCCACGGTCGCCGCTACTGATCAGGGTGGTGTAAATATAGTCATCAGCAAGACGACCGCAATTGCATTACCAGATTGGATTGCTGTTAGCAGTCAACTCTGTGTCGTCAGCTTGGCAAGTTCTGCTAAGGTAAACTCTAGACGCAAAATCTTTGAAAATCCTTTTTTTGTTCAGACTCCAACTGACTATAATGGCAATGTCAAGAACACCCTTAATTCGGATCTGACCGCTCTCCTCAGATTGGCACACACTTCTGATGTAGCCATTTTGACCGGAGATGTGAACGTCCAGGTCGGCAGTTTTGATAAGACCGAATTCCGTTTAGGTGACAGGTTTGGGGTAGTACCACATCGTTCAGATAAGAGCCAGCGGCTGTTGCAACTGTGCGTCAGCCGTAAGTTAGTTTTACCAGCACTAGTTTTAGACATCGCGTGCGTTATTGTTATACTCGGCGCCCCCCTTCTGCGAACCATGCAGTCGTTAGTTATAGGTGGTGGACCCCATTCAGGACTATCGTTCTTATTGGGTCATATGCATTGGCACTACGTCGTTTTATTCTTACTTTAGCTGGGCGATGACCCCAGCAACCACAATTGGTAGTTGAAAAATTAGCTATACTGTCGGTAAAGTATCAAACTAGCCTGCAAAGCATGCTTAGCGGTTCTCACCCCAAAACATCCTAATAGCTGTTGGACCCAAATTTCACAAGCCATTCGGGAAGTAGGTACTGCAAAACACGGCACTGTGGTTCAGGGGTCAAACAAACATTGGGTTTCAGAAGAATCCATGGGATTGTTAGATGCCAGACGGAACATTCCAGAGTTCGTGACATATTTAGGACAGATATCCCTAGGGAGCTTAAGCGTTGCCCGATCGCTGACTGTGAGGGTTATCCAATGGAAAATTTAAGGCAATGGAAACCACATATGATTCGGAGAATACTGGCAGACTCCTCAACTTTATCCATGCTACTGGTCCAAGGCGACCGTCCGTCAGTGGAGCTATCACGGTGGTAGATAGCACCCTCACTTACAAGTCCAGGAGGCTAGAACGCTGGACGGAAATCCTTGGAGATTAATCCAGCTGCTCTGTTGCTTCTAATGTGTTGCCGCCACAAATTTGTAGTGTGGCGTCCCAGTCGGTAGACGTCGGGTCACACACTAAAACTGTGGTCTGTAATCGCGTTTCTGCTCTGGAATGTAATAGGGCTGTTGACCAAAACTATCTCGTGCCCACACTCCCTGAAGAAGGTGGAAAGACGTTGGTAGAGGTCTTGACTCAGTTAATTCAACTTGTGTGGACGACGGAGACGATCCCTCTGTGCTGGAGTCACTCGATTATAGTTCCAATATTCAAAAAAGGAGTTCAGGGCTCTTGCGAAAACAATAGAGAAATCAAACTGACTCGTCATTTCCAGGGTTCTGGCATCCATTATATTTCGTCGATTGATTGCAGCTCGAGAGGCAAACATCAGGGTGAAATAAACAAAGTATCGTCTTGGAATCGGATGTAGTGACCGCATTTTTACACTTCGATAAATTGTGGAGCAGCCTCATGTGTATCGCCGGTCTACAAATGCCGTATTTCTTGATTATAAAGGTGTGTTCGATTTAGTGGATTGACCCACACTTTCTGAGTTGCTTAAAAACATGGGTTTACTGAACAAATATCTGAAGTTACAAGCGTTTTATTCCCATACTTCAGCTCACGTTAGGGTTTGCGGTGAACTGTCTGACAGTTTCAGCACCAGCAGTGGGGTACCTCAAGACCGTCCACTTTCACCGCTTTTGTTATACACGAAATAATGGAGGACTATTCGTGGCAATAAAGAGATGTCGGTGTGGACCTCCTACCTGATGGAAGATTGACAATCCCCAAACAGCACAGACGATGCTGGACACTATTTCGCGCCCTGACAAACAATTCTGAAACGCAAGTTGCAGCCTCAAAGTGCTTCTACAGGAATATTGTGAATACGCCGATTTAACGTTAGACAATGCCGTTACAGAGCATGTAGACTGGATTGTGTGTTTAGGAAGCTGTATCATCAGCAGCGAAGATGAGGAAAATGAGGAAAAAACTCGTGTTTCCTAGGCTAGGACGGTATTTGCTAACCTACGACATCTCTGGCGACAAAGATGCATCTCTCTGACGCTGAAGGGTCGCGTATTTAAGGTGACAATGAAAATTGTGTTCATTTACGCTGTGAAACTTGGATACTCAGGGTAGAACACGTGAACCGTCTTCAGGTATTTTACCATCTATATCTATGTTCGGTCACTCGCATCGGGTAGAACTAACGAGTAAGTAATGAAGATATTAAAAAGCGGGTATTTGATAGTGACTGCTAAGCGAGTTCTTTTTCCGAATCTTTGGGTTTGCGCAAACTTAGACGACTGAGCCATGTAGTAGGAATGCCAACTAATCGTCTGTCACACCGAGCGTTTTGCCAATGCTGCGGTCAACTAGGGTGGACAGATGCAGTCGATTACCAAGGTGTTGGCCACTACAAATTGGGTTTGTTCCTCAAGCTGAAGCCCTCGCGATTCACTGAGTCGGTGACTGGACACGTTAGGTGAGACGACGGCTAACCGGGCTCAGTGGCGTGAATGTTATCGTTGTCTGCGAAGTACGTGCATTTCATGACGCGGGTCAGTGAAACCCATGAGAGAGTCGTATTACTGATGACTCCTCACTTTCACTTACGGCTAAGCTGTCTGTTTATAAGATTACTGATGAATAGTCGCGGGGATTTGGTTAATTCCAAGTTGAGCATCACTCACATTTGATCACAGCCTTTGCATTCGGATAGACTTTCTAGCCAACCTCTTTCGAAAAAGTAGTACTAGATTGGAGTTTCGCTCCCATTTGAGCTCGTCATTATTGCGTGTCCTTGCCACGACCGGGATTAGAATTCCGGCCACGCTTTTACGAGGCAACCGTGTTGACCATTGCGCAATTAGCCCCACAATAGGCAAGACCGAATTATCATATCTGAACTCACAACCACTTTCGCTTGTGAGTAGTGATCAGGTTGTCCGATCTTTTCGAGAGGAGACACAGCAACTGTCCTGTTAACTCCAATCGATAACTCCGTGATTAGGACTGCTGACGCAGGTCGAAATCTCCGATCTCATTAAACCTGCTAGGCGATATTTTAGATTACTGATGAGTAGTCAGGAATTTCAAGTTGAACATCACTCACATTTGATCACAGCCTTTGCATTCAGATAGACTTTCCAGCCGGCCTGTTTGGAGAAGAGGCACTAGACTTGAATTTGTAAGGTGTGGGTATGTTGATGTTGAATGTTTGTTTATAGGTGTACCTATATGTAGTAATCAGGCCCTCTTCCCGTTGGTGTTTTCTTTTTGACCAGGTCTTACTTTTTCTTCCTTGCTGTAAGGCAGTTGAGCATGAGTGTGACCCACTCTCTGGTTGCTGTCTTCAACGACGAGGATGATGAATTGATCTATATCGTGAGACTAAAAGAGAGAGAATATTTCGCCAGCTAATTCACATTGGTTAGTAAGTGGCAGAATTTCGGGCTGCAGGAGAAATTATATCAATATTCGAAGCTACTAAATTCTGGGTCACCTACGCAGCATAACTGACTAACATTACTACGAGGTTGAACGACACGCAATAAAAACTCAAGCGCTATGGGCTTCAATCTTGCGTCATTTCCCGAAGGCGTACCCATTCATATACGATCGTTACTAGGAGTCTCAGTCATGATTACGGTAACGTTCAGTAGAACCTAGTTCTGACCTCAGCGTCTTTATTCTTTTTACCTGTCAAATAATGGCATACGTGGCTACCAACCCAGATTGTGCGAACAGTGCATAGTGCAACGGGCGATGGGTGAATAACCTCCAAAGCAAGCAACCAAACTCTAATCAGTTTGCTAGAACATTTTCTTCAGAAGACAGGCCGCTGAACGACACCCATGGGTGCATAAACGGTAAGGTGGTTCGGGCCGTTGACAAGCAACGAGGAAAATTCCGCAGACTATTTGAAAAAGAAAAATCAGAACAAAGCAAATAAATGGAGCACCAACTGAGTGCCGACATGTAACCACATGCTATCCATCACCAATTCGGATGGCGGTTCCAAGCCGTAATTTAAGTCAGCACGTCAACGCCAACCCGATAAATATTAACCTTAAAGAAACAGTCAAGGTTTTCGTAATTCACAGAAATATCAATAACCGACCGCTCCATATTCTGTCCAAAAATGCACGGTTTCAAACCGCATACAATGTACGCGGCCCTTTCGTCAAACGTAGACACAATAAAAGCATCCGCTGACACAGAGTTATGGGCCATCGTTTGTCGGAAGAGGCAAAATCTCAGTCACACAGGATTTTGTATTGAACAGTTACACGTGCTGAATTAAGCTGAATGAAACCTAAAACATGACAATCACAAGCATCGATATATCAGCGGCTCACATTGACGCTTGAGTGTTAAGCAACTAGTCTGCGATCGTTACGGGCGCAACAGGTCAGTATCATTACTCCAATACAGTTTTTCAACCACGCACCACAACTACACCTCCGCCAGCTATGACAGGGCACACTAACCATGCCTCCATGAACCTCCTGGGAAAAGCGGTTAAATCGTGAGGTGTGCGTCCTTAAATTGCTATCATGCAGAAAACGACTCAGTGGCATTTAACAGAGGCTGGTTGATGTCTATTTCGATGTGAAACCTGAGACCACAGGTGAGCATAGCTCAAGCTGCATCAACCTCGCCTACCGGTAACTAACCAAAATGTCAGGGCTGCCCGGTTGCGACGAACAGTGACAGTTAGAGGCAATCTTGTCATCCGTCGTCAAGGGTCCCGGAAAAAATGTCGTTAAGCCTAGCAACAATTTCCACTTTTAATAACAGTTTGTTTTTGTCAACAAACAAAAGCAAGCAAGTGCAACGGCTCGTCTGTATAGTCTACAGTCGATCAGATGAGTGTCTGTATATTCACCACATATTCAGCTATACATCTATTGTTACATTCAAACACTATTATTGAACTATTCAATATATGCTTAATTGGATGTATGTAGCTGGCACCAGTGCCACAGTAAATATGGTAGTCACGGAAAGCAAACAGAAAATTGCAACAAGTGAAACGATTGAACAATGGACAAAAAACTGATCGGTGTGACACAGTGACTCATTAAACGAACAATACCCTTGAGTCCTATCATCAAGAATAGAGGCCATCCGGCAAAGATCCTCTCCTTAGATACCATAAGCACACAGGTGCTGTCTGAGAGGACCATGTAGATAAGTGCTTTACCAAAGGCTCTATTATTACCTTGTATGGGATGCTAGTAAGGCTGGTTGGCAGACAGTTACGTGAGATGTACCGGTCGCCCGCCTTGAAGACAGACGTGACCGTGGCTTCTTTCCATGCACAAGTGAGGATACCAAATCGAAGTGTTTTTCTAAACAGCTTGTAAAAGAGTTCCGCCGGACTAGCACGTGTTTTTTCGATGAATCTTGACTGGGCCCGTTGCACTGTATGAATTAATCGTGAGTAAAAGGTCAACAGCTAGTACGGAAAAATTACCGGTAAGCAGTGGTTGCTAAAAGTTTTGTGGCGGTGGGGTAGAGTGTCACTTCGGCGGTGCCACGTTGAAGTCCACTGAACAGTGCTTCCAGAATAATAACAAAGGGCGGAATGCATGTTTATTCTCAGTCGAATCATATACTTCAATAACATTTGTTCGCGCAAACCTTTCGTAGGATATTTTCTTGTAAGAGTTCAGTACGTTCGCGCATTTCCCGCTCGCATTATCTTGAACAGTGTGGAAGGCGTTTAAGTCCCTAGTTTCTCGTAAGTTTATGACTCGCAAGTAATGGAGAATGGTGATCAAGAAGACGTGTTTTATGCGGAAGAGATGGGCGAGAAGAGGAAGCGCATAGCTTGAGCGGTACGAACAAATCGTGCGGCTTCTGAATTGCGTTATGAGACGCACGATAGCTGTTTCACAAAATCATATTCGAAAAGGAATTAACCGAGATAGCTTTTCATGCCGTTAGAATCCGCTCGACGTGTATTTAAAACTGGTTGTTGTAACCGGATTAAAGGCGGGCAAGCAGTGGCCACTGTGTTCAAGGTGCAGTTTGATGACTACTCTGTCTACCAAGTGGCTCACATTAGTAACAATTAGGATCAACACAGACGGAATCTGACCAGAACGATACCGCGTTAGAATGCTGACATGCTGGGCTAACGCATTCTGTCGTATCAACATTGACAAGGAAGTCGAGAATCCAGTGAGACGCTGACGAGTTTATCTTCGGCTCACCGAAGTTACCCATAATGAGTAGCTGAGAAGGACGCTGTAAAACTAGGAAGTTTTCTATGCTTGCATGATGAGCGTCGGCATCGGAAGTATTGTCTGAAGGGGGACAATCATTAACCCCCATTAGAGGTGTCTTGGTCACGCAATGCTTGTCAAAGCCACAGAGCATCAAATTTACCAGAAGACTGAAACTCATCGATGACCGTCGGTGTCGTGAGACTGTGACAGAGAAGACAGCACAACCTTCCCAATCCGCCAAGGGCGGAGTCAGCCAGATAAACTGAATACCCGAGGACACTCAGTTCATTGTCGTTGATATCACCTGTACGCCAGGTCTCCGTAAAAACAAAGGAGGGAAGGATGGGTTATGGTATGAATCAACCCTCCGATTCTCGATAATTTATTGAACAGGCACAGACAATTAGCATGCACTTAGGGTTCTGGCATTCATTATACACCATCGACTCACTGCAGTTCGAGAGTTAAGCATTAGAGAAGAAGAGGCAGGGTTTCGCCCTGGTCGGGGATGTATAGATCACATTTTCAGTCTTCGTCAAATCTTGGAGCAGCGTCATGTGTACCGCCGGCCAACAACTGTCGTATTTCTCGACTATAAAGGTGCATTCGATTCGGTGGATCGATCTACACTTTTAGAGTCGCTTAAACGCAGGGGTGTGCCGACCAAGTATGTAAACATACTGTCGGCGCTTTACTCCCATACTTCGGCTCAGATTAGGGTTTACGGTGAGCT
>JTDE01000814.1:161270-171755 GCA_014338405.1 Paragonimus skrjabini miyazakii
ACCTGGGAGGACATAACATGAAGCTTTTCAAACTTCGTCCTCGGACCTTTCTTTGGCAGCATTTTTTTCCTACAGGGTTGTTAACGTCTGGGACAGTCTTCCTGACTAGGGCGACAGTAGCGCTTCTAACGATCGCTTGAAAACCTTACTTGACTCTGATTTCCCAAAATTTCTTTCATGCGAGTTATCTTGGTTTGTTTTTTGATATTTACTGCAATTCCCGAGAGCGGTGCTACACACCGTTTTAATGAATGCTTTTCAGATCAGCAGACGCCCGCTTGACACTGAACAAGAAAAACCGACCGGATCCGGTATCCTTGGGCTTCTGCCTAGAACCCGTGTATCATTCGCTGATTTGCTGAATCGCCAAACCGATAGGCATCCAATAGACCAACAACATACCGACCGGAGTTTAACCAATTGTAGTTATTCAGCTGAAATCGAGCTGTCTTTGTAGTCTACAGTTTGGACCTCAATTTTTGTATGTGGGCTATTATCCTTCATGTGTTTATCCAGCCTCCGTTTCGCTCACTGAGTATTGGGCGTTTGCACCACGTTTCCCGTAGTGTGTTTCATGGGTGACAACCATGCACAGGTGAACAATGCTGTCTACACAGTAGGCATAAACATTGGTGGTTTAAATTCACTGGATGGTCACGCAGGTTGTACTTGAAGGCAACGGTGAACGTGTGTTGATTTGTGTGAAACTCATTGTGGAGGATCTCGCAGAGAAATATAATGTCCCTGCGTGTCCCGTCTACGCAACTTATCCCAACAGGATTTTTGAGACAGTCTGTACGCATTCTCTGGCTCAACGTTGAACCCTTTCTTAAATATGGATGTCCGGCCACCATAACTCAGCACAGACCTGGTTATCAAATTCTAGTCGGGGACGATTATCAGCGGCACACACTCTTCCAAAAGCCTCTGTAGTGAACTGGCTTACTAGACGACTTAGCATGCTAATCCTATAAGTGGCCCCCCGGTGAGCATACTACAATGAGTAGATTATAAGAGGTCCGTAGTGATGGTGGCTTCTGGTCCAAGCTCCACTGCCTGCAGCTTAGTGTCACCCAAAAAATTGATGATATTCGCCTGGTTTCCAGTTCTCAAGGCGTTGCTTTTGACTGAACTGAATGGTAGACCACTTCCAGTGGTTCGCTGCGACAACTTTCTTAGTCACCTCGTTGTGCCTCTTCGTCCTATAGAGTAGGAATAGCAGGAAAATTTTGATGCTTTTCGCGTACAGCAGTCTTTGGAAAACTACTACGCCGAGCATTCCATTCACGAATAATAACAGTCGATGTCAAATAATATAACCTTGGGGGACCCCGCTGAAAACTGGCACTTTAGGTGAGATCAAAGCTTAAGGGGTCCAGGCATTGTTCGGCGCTCTTTGTTGGGAGATCATCATGCTGGTCATTAGTGGCTTGGAGTCGCTCACAGGGGAATACTTTGCCGCAATGTTCAGCGAGTACGTTTACTGCCTCCTCGTTGTTATCAGTGATTTGGCCGTCCAGTTTGCAAATACGTGAGATTTCCGGCTTGGCTTGAGTCACACAAGATATATGATGATACAAACTTCTAGGGTTGGTTAAAATTTATTGAGAAGCAGTCTTTAAAATTCTCTTCTCTTGTTTAAGTTGTTCGTGGCTGGTGCCTCTAATACGCAGATATACTTTGTAATCATTAGAGCTCTGCGTGCACTAATATTGGTCCCACTCGGCGTACACATGGATTTGGCCAAATTATTTTCAGTGGGGAACGGGGAACCCGTTTGTGCACTGCTTCGTTCAGCACCTTCATGATCCCATCTCTGTACACGTCTACTGAGACACAGTTTTGCGGCCAAACGACGAAATTCAGCAAACCTCTCATAGGTGCAAATTCCGTCTTGTGGAAGTACCAGGGTGGAGTTTTCGGGTTGATGGAGTTCTGCTGTGTGAATGAACTGGAATTGATCGACACCATTGGTCACCAGGGCCAACTGGCACAGATGGCTAATCATAAGTTCATTCGTCACAATTCAGTCTAACTGGGAACACGTGCAACCATACCACCATCCGGTTGGCTGATTCACGTGCTCATACCAGCAACGTTGGGGATTCAGATAATTCTGTGCCAAGGACTGCAGTCCATGACGGTAATTGAGGCATCTGGATGGCTAAAATCACCCATCGGTAGTGTGAAACCCAATTTCACATTTCACGTTACTCTACTCACATGTTTACAGTAGTGTGTTTTTATTTTCTAATTTAACGTGACTCGTCTGTTTGCAATGTTTGTGCTTACTCTCAACCGTTTAATATGACAATATTTAATACCTTTCCATAAACTCTAGGTCGGTCATAAACAATTGAACTGTCTCAGAATTTATCATTTAAATTTTGATTACTGCCACAATGTACCACATTGGTTTATATGTGTAACAGTAACGCACTACATATTTTACCGTTGGAATTAACTGGACGGTTTGTCACGCTTCCACCGCACTGTTATATGCGTTTGTAAGCCTGGTCGTAAGTTACCGTACATTTAAATAGATTATTATTGTATTTGTAGAACCACGTTCGATAACAGTATATTTATTTACGTATAGTCTTCTGTCCCCTACTAATTTTAAGATATATTTATATATATCCAACCCAGACCTTGCGTAAGACTAGGCTGCCTGAGCGTATAATTCGAATCTCCGGGCGATTTCACATAAGTTGATCAGTGGCCCAAGCTAAATGAACGACAACAACGACGCATGTTCTGTCGGTGATTCGCACGATGGTATTGATGACGGTATTGTGTTAACTGAGTAACTGGCAGCCGCCGAATTGCGCATAAGAGAATTAAAAAGATTGATTTCAAAATCCACCGTACAGTATCCTGCTGACACAGGTCTCAGAATTTATAAGCCTCATAGTGACTGTGAGATAATTTATGCCGAAAAGTAGAGTGAACATACTAATTTCTGTGTATCCAGTGATGCTGCTTGTAGTCCACCTGTTGTTCCTCTTAAAGGACCTTCGGATGTGGACGGTGGGATGAGGCATGACAATTCACGTGATCGGGCCCAGCCGGAGGCTCATGCGAACGACGCTTGCAAGTTGCCGAGTGGCTGGCAAGAGGTGAGTGGACCTAGTAGGATTTTTGATTCTCTGTCGAACCTTCCCAAAAGAGATATCGTGAGACTTAATTAGGTTCCGTTGAGATATTGGTTGTTTATTCGCAGTTTTCAGTCCAGCGTGCTGAACGTTGTGCAGGATCCCGAGGCAAGTCTATCTTACTTGGTCCATTACTGTGACGGCGAGGCAAAGGAAGCAATCGAAAGTTGCGCTATACTGGAGCCTGAAGGTTTCCGAGATGCTATGGAAAAACTGAAGACGAGGTTCGGTCGTCCTCATCTAATAGCTCGGGCCCACATCAATCAGCTAGTTAGTGGACCGATTGTGAGAACGAACGACGAAGATGCGTTAAACAAGCTAGTAATACAGATGAAAGGTTGTTTTAATACCCTACAGCAGATGCAGTAAGAGGCGAATCTGAATGCGTCCGTAACTGTGGCGGCGGTAGTTAGGCAGCTGTATCGAGCGCTACGGCTCGATTGGTTCAAAATGGCTCCTAGCATGCTTCGAACACCTCGAAAACCAACTTTTAAGGACTTGTGGGAGTTCGTGTGCAATTGCGCGGAGATAGCAGCTGCACAAGCTATGTATATAGGAGAACCAAGCCAAAGACGCGATGGGTATCAAAAAACGAACGATCTGAGGCCCGTGGAAAACTATTGCGTCGCTGGCCACTCACCTAGTGGACGAATCAAAATCAGGGTACGTTCTGTTTTGCCTAGAATGTAACGGTAATCACTATATGGACCAATGTTCACAATTCAAGGCTATGAGCATTGCAGAACGGCTGTCTACCATATCAAAACAAAGGCTATGTCAGTTATGCATCAAGGTAAATCACTCTCCGATGAGCCGTAGGTCCAGAAACAAATGTGGACTGGGTGGTTGTCAGTCTAAACATCGCCCACTTCTGCATCACGAAAAGACAGCATTCCCTTCGTCCAAACGAGCAACTATGAACGCTATGACTTTATACAACAGCCGAGTAGCTCTGGGAGTGATTCCAGTAAGGTTGCGTAGTTCTGAAAAAGTGATAGATAGAAGTCAGCGCGTTACTTGATTCTGGATCCGACTCAACTCTCATTGATGAGCAGTTGTTGAGAGAGTTGAAATTGGAGACCAGGTCGGCTGTACTTAACGTTTCAACGGTAAAAAAGGAATCAGGATTTCTCTCCTCGTCAATGGAGACTGATATATATCCGTTAGATGGTGACAAACCTATACACGTCAATCAGGCCTGGTCTGTGGAGAAGATGCCCCAGGTTCAGAGGACAGTACCATCTTTGGAGCAACTGACACGTTGGAAGCACATGCAGGATATCTTCTTTCCTGATAATCGCGGTCATGAAGTCAGATTAATTATGGGTATGAACGTACCGAAGGCCCACTGTACGCTCGAACAGCGACGTGGGAATCCGACGGAGCCGTTCGCGACACGCATCCTGCTTCGATTTTGCAAACAGTTATCAGGGTACTTCACTAAATCAACAACTGCTGAAGGGACCCGACCTTGTCAACAGTTTAGTCGGTGTTCTGATGAGGTTCAGGGTGAAGCGTATTGCAGTGGTGGCTGACATCAAAGCCATGTTCCACCAAGTCAAATTCCCGACAAGCGACAGGGATTGTCTACGTTTCTTGTGGTGGTCTAGTGGACAGTTCCACTTCGAACCGGCCTTATTTTGCATGACGGTTCACCTGTTTGGGGCTACATTTTCCACTAGTTTTGTCAGTTTCGCTCTCAGCCGAACTATAGAAGACGGCGTTAAGGAGTTTCCACGCTCAACCTTATCAGTTATGAAGGGAGGTTTCTACGTTGACGGCTGCCTGTTCAGCTGTGACTCTGTGGAAGAAGCCCGAAGTCTAGTCTCCTAGTTTAGAGTGATCGCGTCTAAAGGCGGCTCCAACTTGACGAAGTGGATGAGTGATGACAATCGGGCACTGCCCATTCAGTCAATCGAACCGGTCTCTAGTGATTGTGTGAATCGTGACCTGCATCCTTGTTATATGCATCCAATTCTGGGAGTGATGTGGAACGTCTTTGGCGACTACATTATCACTCCTCCAACGAAGGCCGACAAAGGATGCACGTGGAGAGCCCTACTGTCTTTTGTAGCCTCTATTTACGATCTTTCGGGATTTGTTGCCCCTGTACTGCTCCCAGCCAAGTTACTGCTACAGTCGTTTGCAGGGGAAAATATTGACTGGGATGCAATTGCGGACGAGTCGGAAATAAATGAATGACAGCTTTGTTGTCAATATACGTTCACTAGACTGCATTGTTTCTCAGATGCATCCGAGTTGGGCTATGGAGCAGTAGTTTACGCCAGGGTCGAAAGCGATGATAAGCGGGTTATGTGTTTTATCTTGATGTGAAAATCTTGCGTCTCTCCAATCAAATCGATCACGATACATCGCAGCAGTTCTGGCAGCCCGTCTAAACACTCAGGCTATGAAAGAGCATAAACGGAAATCAAATTCGACCTTTTGGGTAGATTCAATAGTAGTCTTGCAACTGATCCGTTCTATAACCAAGAGGTTTACCGCCTTCATAACAAATCGACTATAAGCAATACATCAATGTTCATCTCCGGCTCAGTGGAGGTATGTTGAGACATCAGGGAACACTGCGGATTTGGCTTCGAGAGGAATACGCGCATGTGATGAACGCAAGCTAGATCGGTGGTTTTATGGACATGACTTTCTGAAACGGAAAGAATCAGAATGGCCAACTGTACCGAAGTCATTAGGCGAAATTCCAAAAGAATGGCCGAAAAAGGGCGTAATTTTTGTTCACCACAGCCAAACGGCGAGTTCATGGTTCGATGTGTTTGCCAGCTGTGCCAGTTGGACGAAGTTCCGGCGGAGAATAACGATTTTGCTACGGTTTGAAAAATATTCGTTGATGAAATCCGGTAGGATGATGGAAGTCTTGGCTTTGGGACCTTAGCAGCCGAGTCGTAACGAAGAGGCTTAATTTGAGATAGTGCGAGTGATACAACAGTATAATTTGAAAAGCGATATTGAAGCGATTAAAACACGTACACTAAAAGAGTCCAGTAGACGCCTAAAACGTCTCGCGAGTCCGCTTAGAAAGTTGTGCCCTTTTTAAAAAAATGGCATCCTACGAGTCGGAGGAAGGCTGAAGTGGTCTCCATCGTCATATGATGCTAAACATTTCACACTTCTACCAGTCAAGCATTTTGCAACTCGTTTACCTATCTTGGACTATCATGTCGGAGCCTCTCATGTATTGTCGGGGATTCATCAAAGATATTGGATTTTGCGAGGAACTACGACAGTCCGCAGACTGTTGCAAAATTGCGCAAGGTGTAGGATTTAGAAGGCCAAACCATGCGATCAGCAGATGGCACCTGTAAGTGAGGATGGTTTCTGGTCTTTCAACCGGCATTTACTGCCGTGGGCATAGATCTCTTCGGTCCCATGTACGTCAAGCATAATCGAACAACAGAAAAGCGATTTGGATGTATTTTAACTTATCTTCCTGTAAGAGCAGTGCATATAGAATTGACACGAGCGATGGACACAGACTCATTTTGTGTGCGTTCCACAGGTTTGTTGCAAGACGCGGTGTTCCGTCCAAAATTTACAGCGACAATGAATTGAATCTTTAAGGAGCCGAGGCAGAGCTGGAAGACATAATAATTCGTGGAATGAAAGCAAGAAAAGTTGCTGTCTCACCAAAGGCAACTATAAATGGATATTCAATCCACCATACGTGAGTCATCGTGGTGGCGTATGGGAAGGCATGATTCGTTCGTTACGGCAGATATTCCGACTGCTTACGAGCGATAAGATCATAGATGATGAAGTTCTGCAAACCACCATGGCAGAAGTAGAGAGAACACTCAGCAGTCGACCACTGACTCCCAATCCAGGTCATCCGGATGATTTATGGACCTTATGTCCGAACCAGTTACTGGCTTTAACCAGCAAACGGTCCGCGAGCCGAAGGAACCCCGGTTACCGAACCGTTTGAGTAAACGATGGCGACAAGTGCACTACTTGTCGGACAAATTCTGGAGAATGTGGCTGCGATGTTATCTACAAGCACTACAGAACCGGCAGAAATGGCACGAAAGAAAACGAGACCTGAACATAGGGGACCTAATTCTAGTCACTGATATTCGCATACCAAGAGGTCTGTGGCCGAAGGGCATAGTAGAAGAAACGAAGAGAGGGCAGGAAGGTCTGGTGAGAGAAGTAGTCATACGAGCGAACAAAGGAAAATGCAGAATATACATTCGGCAAGTTTGTATGCTAGAAGAAACTTTGAACGGAGAAGGCCGCCGGTTCTGCGATTGTCGCTGGAGTGTGAAACCCAATTTCACATTTCACGTTACTCTACTCACATGTCTACAGTAGTGTGTTTTTATCTTCTAATTTAACGTAACTCGCCTGTTTGCAATGTTTGCGCTTACTCTCAACCGCTTGATATGGCAACATTTAATACCTTTCCATAAACTCTAGGTCGGTCATAAACAATTGAACTGTCTCCGAGTTTATCATTTACATACAACAAATGCACTTACACCAGGGGTTCGAACAAATACAGAGATGTGAACCGTAGGTGTTTTAGTGGAGTGTTGGGTGGAATCCTATAGGTGTCAACGTGAGGATCTACAGGAGCACTGTAGCTGAGTTTGTTCACGGATGCGTGAGAGAGCCGGACAAGTTGTGTTCACATGAGTAGGCAGTCTCGTTGTCTTGTCAGCTCCGGCGAAGACATTGGGTGGAATCACGTGTCACAGGTTATTGTCCGAAAGGAGGTTGTCTGTGTGTATTGCTGTGTTTGCGTGCGTATGTGTGCGTATGCGTGTGCGTATCCTAGTGGTCAAAAGCTGAGATACCAGTATGCTGTGCAGGTAAGCATTTTGCGTTGTAAAATTGACTACAAATGTTGGGAAGACAGCGTTGAACCGGATCGCCTGTGCAGCCGCTGCACATTGGGCTAAGGGTTTGAAGTCGTTTTTGATCAATACTCCTAAGTCTCGCGCCTCTTCTACGTATTCATTGGTAAAAGGACCCCGGGGACCGGGTACTTCCAGGGGTTCAGAGATTCCAGTTACCATGTGACACTTGGCGGCATTCAGTTGTAGGTCCCATTTAACAGACCACTCTGCTACTGCCCTAAGATCCAGCGTTAGTGCGGCACGATTTGTAGACCCTGCTATCTTAACATCATCCGCAAGTACGAAGCACGGGTTGCTAAGTCCACTCACTGAATCACTTACGTACAGCAGGAAGAGGAGAGGACCAAAACGGATCCTTGAGGGACGCCACTATGGGCTGTGCCTACCTCGGAGAATCCGCTTCCAACTGTCACTTTAAAAACCCTGTTGTGTAAGAAATCCTCTAGCCAGTCAATCACTAGGTTGGAGATTTCAAACCACTTCATTTTGTGGATGAGATAACGGTGATTTACTGAATCAAAGGCCTTGCTGAAATCCAAGTAGCGAACCTCGACCTTCCGGCCTTTGTCCAATCGTCTCGTGACTTCACCCATGAAGTACAAAAGGTTGGATAGACATGATTTCCCTTTCTGAATGTGCAATACTAAGAAGGATGTTGTCAACAAGATATGTCGAACCTTTGTCCATAATTAGCCATTCCAGGCATTTTCCAACCTTACTCGTCAGACTAACTAATCTGTATTTACTTTGTTTATCTTGCGAGCCTCCCTTATGACTAGCGACCACCGCGGCTACGCGCCATTTATCTGGGATTCTTCCTTCCTTTATGGAAGTTGTATACAGGTTCCATAGTGGATGCTGAAAAACTCTCGCTGATGGCTCAACAATACCCGGATGGATGCCATCAGCTCCTGCGGATTTTGAGGGTTTTAGAGAGCCTAGGACCTTCCTCATTTCTTCCTCGGTGAGTACTATATTGTTCATTATGTTGTGAGGTCTGAACTCTATCAATGGTGGCAGAATCTTGCCCTCGTCCCTTCTGTGAACCTCCTGGGAAAAGTTACGAAGAAGGTTGGCTTTCTCTGTTTTATCGGTGGCTGGTTTACCCTCCTCTGTCAACAGAGCTCCTACTTCTTGCCTGCAGGCGCCCTTGGATTGAACATACGAGTAAAAGTGTTTCGGAGCTGCTTCCGCCTTGCGCACAAGGCCTGCTTCAAAGCCGTATTTTGCCAGGCTCTGGGCCTAGCAGGCTGCATTCCTACAAGCCAGTTACGATAGCTTTCGTTTTTTGTATTCCCCTCAACATTTGTTTCCGTTGAAAAACGCTCTACGCACTGTTTATCTCCACCTGGGCGGACGATTTCCAGCTCCTTTTGGTACCAGGGGCGCAAATTGGCTAATGAGTACTATAACTCCTTATTTGATGACCTTCCACATATCTTCCAGAGGGGCATTTCCCCTCTCAGGAGTCCAGGAGGTGCTCTGTGCCGCTTTCAGGAGCCATGCGATATCCATTCGACCAAAACTGCAAACAAATTTCATCAGGGGAGGCTTTTATGTTGCGCGGACTTCGAAACTCGGAACACAATGATCGCTGTTCTCAAGTGGGGCCTTACTTTCCAAGTTTACAACACCCTGTTCATATCGAGTAACTATTAGATCCAGCGCGGATTGTGCATGCCTGTGGTGGAACCGAGTATGCACCTGAACATGTTGATTTAACGAATTAGAGTGCAACCAGTCCAGGAATGTTCTTCCAGGAATACCCGTACTGGCTGTTCCATGGTTCCAAGAGATGTTCGAGAGGTTGAAGTCTCCAGATACCACTAAGTTCGCTGAATCACTAGCTAAAGCGTTCAAGACACTTAGCAGAAGCTTATCCCGTCAATGCCAGCCAGTCATCCCCTAAAGACGCTGAAAATAAGCAGTCTCCTTTTATCCTCTCGAATCTAACAGGGGATTGTCTGCACGTTCGGGATGTTTAGTGAGAAGGGGGCCTTCCACTGTTCGTACTGATTGCTTTCCAACAGCAAGACCCCCCAACCCGCGGGGGATTCGAATTTGAAGATAAGTTGCTCCTTCTGTTTTGCTATCATTTGCCTGTAAGTGTCTCGCATTTGGTTACTAAAGTGAGTGAGCATCTTAAACGCGAATTTCCGTTGGTTGCTAGTTGATTTTCATTTACTGGTCAAACTAAGTTATCTAAGGCAGACAATCATGCCCCGAGTCTCTTATACTTGCCTCAACAAGCAGTGTGGCGAAAAGGTAGTGGCCGGAATTCAATGTGACATATGCGATAGATGGTGTCATCAGTCGTGTGCATGCATATGCACAGAACTGTATAAACTGCACGGCAAATATTCTGACCTGTGCTGGGTCTGTGTAGAATGCAAGACCAGAGGGAGACAGTGGCTTAGTCTTTCAGACAGATCGGAATC
>JTDE01000814.1:187639-203118 GCA_014338405.1 Paragonimus skrjabini miyazakii
GCTCAGTCTTGTCATCCGAGTCTGTTCGAAATGGAGTGCACTGCTGGTGATAAATGTCTTGAGAAGGTCAGCCGACAAATTTAAGAAGCAGTGAGATGGTTTGAATTTTTAAGATAACCACTGGGGTTCGGACATACGTATTACCATGTACCTTCCCTGCTTTTATTTTTCCTTTTCACCTTTACTCTTTCTGTCCTCTGTTTTCTGTCCTTCTCCGTATAGCCATCAACTTTTACCCCATTGCTGTGCAATGAAACGGTGCTGCCCCCTTATGCGCTCGACTGCCGTTAGCTATTTTCTCTGCTATTTATTATTCGCGGTTTTCTGTTAATTTTTATTTGCATCAACGACCTTCAGGACATGTTCAGAAACGCCTTTCTGAACGCCGACTAACTAAAAATGTGGAATGCTAGTCATATCAATGCACTACAGGTGGATCGTGATGAGATTAAGCGTTAGTTGTACGACTGCAGTCTCTCGCTAAGTTAAAACAGGTGCGCACACTTGCTGTTTGGTAGGGGCTCTAGCAATGCCTCCGCAATTCGTACTACGCTCGGCGTCTGGATATTGTTTAACCTACTCTTCGCGTGCATCACGAGATGGCAATGAAAACTGTTTTGCCACTCTCAGAATGATTAAGCGCCCTTTGCTCTACATGGACGAATGATTCCCAACACTTTATAAGATTTATATAATAAAGCGGCCTGAGTTTATTAAACGAGACGTACACTCCGGCTTGAACAGACCCATACTGTCTTTTGAGAGCGCCCAGCATGTAGCTAATAAACTAGTTATGGGCTTGAGGAATGCCGTGCACGATTATCGGCTTTAAAAACTTGGCGTGTATCTAATTCGATTTGGAAGATTCCGAAGTAAATTATGTCGCACACTTTTTCAAAATGGGCCTCAGTGAACAGTTCTCAATCGTAACGAATGATGACGGCCAACGGAGACATGCCAGTTAGCCCTACGAGCTCCATTCGCAGATTTTCCTCAGACAACAATTATTTTCTTGTAGGAGTAATAATAACCAGGATGGCATTTTTCCTGACTTCGTTGGCTGTGCCTCTAAAGTTGGGTGTTCGACCCCTGTTCCGGTAGAACAGACCAAGATCCTACTCGGTTCCCAAATTTCACCAAAACCCACGAGAGCCGTATCTCACCCTGTTTCCGGGTATTGCACTTCGGGTCACCAGGCGCACACTTGACTCCGAATATGACAGATCTACTGGTTTCGGGTGCCGCGCATCAAACCCGTGTAATATTCGCAGAATCTTTTGGAATACTCAACAAATGTTACATACTTTTGTCAGTTAACTTGTTCTTGTGATAGAAACAGATGGACTACAGACTGGCATTTACAATTAGATCGGGTCTGTTTCGACACCTCATATCATGTGGTTAATACATGCATGGGTACGTTGATGCAGGGATACTGCACAGGTAGTATACAAGTAGAGATTCCATTATTTTGTACTTAATTTTGCTGACATTGCACCACCGATGCATCGAACCACGATGTACACTTTTGTTTGGCTTGAGTAAAAACAACTACACAACACGTTTTTCAATAACCTTTGCTACACGTGCTTGCTGGTTCTTCTTACAACACCAGTGGTTGCCATCCAGTTTGAAACTTCCTATTTGTTGGATTAACTTTCAGCTACTCTTGAAACAATCCGAATACTTTCCAGTGTCATTGGACGCCTCACGAACATTGTCATTCTTCGGTGAGTCTAGTCCAGGACTTCACTGGTTAGTTCTTTATCGAGAATTATTGTAGTTCACACATCTGTTCCATTACATACATCCCATTTCATGAGAAATCAGTGGAGCTAACGAATACACTCTGGGGATTCGGTGAATATTGCATTAGTTAGGGCAATACACCTGATTCTAATTTTCCAGATATCGCTGGAACTCTGTGTTACAACGCCTGAAGATACGGACTTTTCGAGGCTTATATAGTGGAACAGAAGTGTGAACTACAATAATTCTCGATAAAAAACTAACGAGTGAAGCCAAGGACTGGACGCATCAAAGATTGCCAATGTTCGTGAGGCGTCCAATGACAATGGAATGTATTCGGATTGTTCCAAGCGTAGCTGAAAATTAATCCAACAAATAGGAAGTTTCAAACTGGATGGCAACCACTGGTGTTGTAGGAAGAACCAGCAAGCATGTGTAGCAGAGTTTATTGGAAAACGTGCTGTGTTGTTGTTTTTACTCAAGTCAAACCAAAGTGTACAGTGTGGTATGATGCAGCAGTTGAACGATGTTAGCAAAACGAGGTACAAAATACTGAAAACTCTACAATATTCCCCTCCCAGGGCATTTAAAGCAAACGTTGATTCTCGGGTAGGAGGCAAAAGTAACAACAGAAGCGATTGAGCGGAAACCAGTAGGCAAATTAATATGTCAACCTGTGCGAATGGTTAAATGTAGCGGGGTTGTGGTGGTGTCCGTAAGCCGTAACTGAATGTGAGGATGTGTGTTCACTGGGATTGTGGGAACTGCCTGAGCAGTAGGGAGAGGAGGATTTGTCGAAACCTGACGTGGTAATCTGTTTGGTTATTGTAGAAAATCACTGTCCACATACGCCACTTTTAGACGGTCAATGCTGACGGTATCACGTTTCCCTGCTCGATCAATGGTGGAGTACTTGTCATCGCGTGATGTTACTCTGAATGGCCGACAGTACGGAGGTCGCAGTGAACGCTTTACTAAGTCACAGCGGACAAATACATGTGTGCATGTATGTAAATCTCGGGGAATACTGCTGGGCCATGTATGCTTTCGCGTAGGGATTGTGCGAATGTTTTGCACATGTCTCTGACGGTCTTGTGCGTAGTTCATTGGATTAGTTACGTGAAGTGAATTTAGGAACAAATCACCTGCCAGTCGCAGACTTGACCCGCTGACTAGTTCTGCCGGAGTGACTCTAAGATCTTTGATTGTTGATCTGATACTTAACAGGGTAAGTAGAAGGCACCCCGTCCACTTGTGCTTTGAAGAGTGGGCGATTAGTGATGCGTCCAGTTGCCGGCGGAAACGTTCCACTGGACCATTCGAAGAGGGGTGATAGGCGGTCGTTCTAATGTGTTCGCCGCCAAGCATACACGTCATATCACGGGGGAGCTGGCATTGGAACTGAGCGCCTCTATCAGTAGTAACTACTGAAGGTGCACCGAAGATGGCCACCCAGTGGAGCAGAAACGTGCTGACAACTGCAACACTAGTAGTGTCTGGTATGAGAATAGCCATCGGCCAACGAGTGAAACAATCAGCACGAGTGAGCAGAAAAGTCCTTCTCTCGGAAGGAGGTAGAGGACCAACAATATCCAGATGGATGTGACAGAAACGAGAATTCTGCGTGGGGAAATGGCGAGGTGCGGAGACAACATGATGATGGATCTTCACATGATCATTTCACGTTCTCCTGTTTATCACGTAATTTTGCCTTTCATTCTCGATTCCACGAAAAATTCTAACGCGAGACAACATTCCATAACGTCCGGACAATCAAAATCCCGTAATGGTTGGACAATTCGCGAGGTCTGTGAAAATCCGTCAATTTTGAGGAAATAACGAATTCCAGCCCCGAAGATCGCCCATTTTTCCGCAACAATTGGGACCCTTCTATCATTCTTCATCTTCACAAAAATTTCTACATAATTTTCCGGAACCGTCTACATCAAATAATGGGGAAATTCTTCGACTGTTCAGTTTCTCCATCCTGAGAAATCTTTTTTCTGGCACGACCTTGAACCTGAGGCCAACGTTAACTTTGTGAAGCGATAATTGATGTAATTTCTCAGCATTTTTTATCGAACATTAAAAACTTTGAGAACTATCGTTTAAGAAGCAAATGAGCTAAATGCTTTCTCATAAACTAACATTTTCCTCTATTATTATGTCAGTTTCGCAATTTTATTTCCATTATTGGTGTATTGTACAATTAACAATTTTGAGTACGGTATGCGTTTCACGTTACCATGTGTATACTGATCACGCTTTACTGAGCGTGTTTCTCACAGATGCGTTGAGAAATATACCTATATTATGTTATTATATTATTACGTTGGCAATGCAAACAGAATTTCGCCCTAATGCGTACATCCTGGTTCATACTAGACCACACGTAACATTGAGAAATGAGTTTGAGAGTGGCGCCTACTCCGGGATGTGAAAGCGAGTGTAGGAAGTCGAACAGGGGTTTACGACAAGTTATTGGAACAAACGGTCGCGGATTGGGAGTAGATACGTCGCACAGGATAGTGGAATGAGGGTGAGCAAAGGGAACCTTGGAATGCCTCCAGCTGATATAGCTCCTCGTCGGTCAGCTGTGCTTCTGCCAGTTCCCCCAGGCTTATCTCTGATGAAGTTGAAACCGCATCAATATGTAGTCTGGAAAGGGCGTCGGCCATGACGATGGCAGATCCTGGAATATGGAGCATATCCGTTGTGGATTGTACGATGAAATCAAGACGACGAATTTCACTGGGGTGATGTTTGTCAGATGAGGAGTTGAGCGCGTAGACAAGTGGTTTGTGGTCTGTCAGAACAGTGAAAACTCTACCTTCTAGCAAGTGCCGGGAATGCCAAATCAACAGGTATATCACGAGTAGTTCTATGTCAAACGTAATTAGCTTGTGCAGTGGACTGCTCCTGAAAGAAAAACGAGAGGGGTTGTAATTTTTCGTTAACGGGCGGTTGGAGAACTCCTCCCACTGCGTTTGCTGAAGCATTGGTTGAGAGAAACAATCGCATGTTAGGGTCGATATTAAATTGAGGCAAGGCAATGGTCGCGCTAAGTACTTTTTTGCTAGTGTTAAACGCATGCAGTGCTTGGGCATTGAAAACAACGCCTTTCCTTGATCCACATAGTGGGTCAATGAACGGTTGTAGAATATGTGAAGAGTGTGGTATGAAACGACGATAGTATCTGATGACACCGATGAAACGTTGGAGTTTTTTAATTGAATCGGGAGGGGGAAATCTTGTAACGCTTTGACTTTTGTGTCCAGCGGTTGGATGCCCTTGGAATCGATTATATGCCGTAAAATCTCCATTGACTCAACACAGAGGACATACTACGAGGGATTAATAGTGATTCCAACTTGGACGAAACGTTCGAATAAGCGGAGGTGTTGTTCATGTTCACAGTGATTTCGATCAGCAATCGACACATCATCAAGAACAACATAAACAAAATCAAAACCTTGGGTAACTTGGTCCATAAAATGTTGAAAAGTTTGACCAGCGTTACGTAGACCGAATGGCGTTCTGCAAAACTCAGAAAGGAAAAACGGAGCTGTGGTTGCCGTTTTTGAAATATCCTCAGGGGCCACGGGGTTATGATGATAACCGAGCACTGAGTCAATTCTAGAAAATAGGGTTTTGGTATCGTGAATAAGAGAAGAATCATGAATATGGGGATTTGGGTAACGATCCGGAATTGTGACTCTGTTGAGTGCACAGAAATCGCCGCAAGGACGCCAGTCGCCTGACCAACAACTGTTTGACGGCCGGATAATGCCCACCTGCAACATGTGATCAAATTCAGCTTCAGCAGCCTTCAGCTTTGTGGGCGGGAGTCGACGCGGTCGAGCGGTAGTAGGACGAAAGTTGATGTGGTGAACTACTTCGTGTTTAACTTTTCGAGGGTCGTACGAAGAAGTTGTAAGCTTTGGATAACTATGGTTCAACGCAGAAAATCATGGTGTAGTCTCGGGTATGGAGGAACGCAGACCTATGTAATTAATCTTGGCCTATGGGTCGTCCACCGTTAGCGACGTTGTGCGATCCAGAAGGTTCTTTTGTCGTACATCAACGCAAAGTCCGAAAACTGACAGAAAATGAGCACCGATAATGGCATTCTGAACGTCTGCAATGACAAAAATCCAACGAAATTGGCGTCGCAATCTTAGGTCCAGCGTAAGTGAGCGCGTGGCGTATGTTGCTATTCGACTTCCATTAGCAGCTTGCAGGGCGGGCGAATTAAGTGGGGAAATTTTTCCGCTCGCCGTGGAATGACACTCACCTCCGCTCCGGTATCTATGAGAAATCCGGTACCAGTGAACTTATCTGATATGAAAAATAAACGACATGTTGGAATTAAGCCAGCGACAGTCGTCGCCATTACTGACTGGCCAGTGCATTTCCCGGAGGGGTGGATTTGAAAGGGCATGGCCGGTTATACTTCCTTGCACGCCCACCAAAGTTCTGGCGGTACAAACAAAATGATGCATTCCGGTTTGGTGTATGTGAACGCGGGTAGTTGAATGGACGCACACTAGATGATGACCGACTCTGACAAGAAATATGGTACATCATCTGCTGCATTTTCATTGTGCGTGCAGCTATTTGTGCGGTAAGTGCGTCATTTGTTTGCTGAGGTGGGGTGGGAAGGGTGACAGGAGCCAGCTGGGAAGATGAGTTAGCTTCCAGCACCTTATCCGAAGCGTTGGCTAACTCCATAATGGGGACGGTGGAATTAAACGATGCCAGTATTTCAACCAGAGTTGACGGAAAATAGAATCGTCCATTTTTCGGGTTCCAAGGAGTTGTTTCATGTGTCGGAGTAGTTGCGACGATTTACGATCGCCCAGTTCAATATTGGGAAACAGTTGGTCCAACTCCTGCTCCCACAGTCCAAGTCTGTTTATCAAAGTTTCATTCATGGTGTCGTGTGGGTATTCAGAAGGTAGTTCATTGATAAGATCACAAACTTCCTCAGGAATCTCAGTTGGGGTAGACTAAACCACGTATGAATACATCATAGGTTGTGATTTACCTCTATGAATTCTGAATACAGCTCTGACCTGGCAAAACCACAATCGGGGATTAGAAGTACAAAAACTGGGAATTAGAATCGTAAAGGATGCCTCTATGTAATCGTTGTCAACTTCAGCGTTGCACTGCGACATGTCAAAAATAATAAAACATCTAATATAAGGTAGCTGAAGGAAACTCTCATGTGGGGCTACCCAAGTAGTAGTGGAACAGAAGTGTGAACTACAATAATTCTCGATACAAAAGTAACCAGGGATGTCAAGAACTGGACGCACCAAAGATTGCCAATGTTCGTGAGGCGTCCAATGACACTGTAATGTATTGGGATTATTCCAAGCGTAGCTGAGGATGCGAAGTAACAGAGCTAAAAATTAATCCAACACATGGAAGATTTTAAACTGGATGGCAACCACTGGCGTTGTAGGAAGAACCAACAAGCATGTGTAGCAGAGTTTATTGGGAAACGTGTTGTGTTGTTGATTTTGCTCAAGTCAAACAAAAGTGTACGATGTGGTACGATGCAGCGGTTACGCAATGTTAGAAAAACGAAGTAAAAATATTGAAAACTCTGCATACATGTTCTGTCACCGCTCCTTTGGTCCATGGATCCGTTGAATCTGACGTCAGTTCCAGGAGAACTCGCATAGCAAACTCGTGATTACGTAACAGACCAGCCAGATGTTCTTGCTTTGTGTACCCGTTACAGTTGTATACCAACCATATGGAACGTGAAGCCATTGAGAGAGAGCATTCTTCCGAAGTAGAATTTCCAATAATAGCCCTGCGTAAAGAGACGACAGAAAGAAGTATTAGCCAAAAGCTCAGTACGACATAAACACGCCTTACCCAATGGAAAATAAAAATGACGCAAGCAAAGCGATAAAAAGACTGTATGCCTCAGTGGTGGCCGGTACCCAGGAACCGTCACGCTCAGTTGGTTCTAGCATGTCTGTCGCAAAAACCAAACATTCTGCTGCCCAGTCAGACTCCGTTATAATACAGGACCTTTCGGGGTGTCACGACTAGTCTCTCTAACTTCGCCAAGAACATGATCACGAACTCTGGCTCGCTTTCTGTGTTCAAATGTAAATCATACCTCGATACTCTATCTCCGTCAACCGTCTCGCAAGGAAGCCCGACTCACCGCATGTCAACAAACCAAGGTCGATAGGGGTTTCCCTTACAAGTTCATCAGAAACCGAGGAGGTTCTCCTAGCAGCCTTTAAATTGCGCTCCTATGGCGGTGCCTCAATTATTCCTGAAGTAGCTTGGACCGAATGACAACGGAGTCATCAAAGAACGAAAAATGCGCTGGCTGTTGATCGTTCCAGCAACGTAATCATCATAAATATGCCTGACACATGTGGGGACGACACTGCGCACGATATAATTCAATGGAAATTTCTTGCCTCTGCCCTAAGGCTAGAAAATGTGCTTCTGCAAAACAATGCGCATCCCGCGCATTGGCATAACCACGGCTGATTCCTTAAAACGGCTCTTGGAAATGAACGTGACTGCCCATGAGAAAGCTGCATATATACTGGAACGTTTTCGCCACGAGCGTCATCGAATTTCAGGAGACGTAACCTTCTACCCCGATCGTTCCAAAGATGAACGCGAGAAGTTGCAAGCTGACTATCTAGAACGAGCTGCTCGGTTGGTCACTAACTCAGTTGAATTGAAAGCTCAAAAACGTCCACCAGTTGCCTCAGTTCGGGTGGGTGATAGCCTTGCCTATGTGCCTAGCATCCCCCCAAAAATGCAGTCCGCTATTGGCTCCGGCAACTTAGACTCACTCAGAATAAATTCTGTCGAATGTGCTCATACCAACGCCCGAAATTTGATAAGCAAATTTGGTGAAATCCGTGCACTTGGTCTAGCAAATGACTTACAGAATCATAGCTTTCACTAAACTATCTTCATCCTGAGCTTGATATAACAGACATGCTGCTTTTCCGGAGTGATAGCACAATGGGCAAAAGAGATGGTGTTGCCCTTGGCATCCGCAACTCCCTCCTGGCTACCCTCCTGTCTCACCCAATACTCACTGCTGTTCCGGAATCTGTCTGGTGATTAATTGCACTATCCAACTGTGATAGATTGTTTGCTGGCGTAGTATATCTGCCTCCCTGCTCTTGCTCTGACCGCGGTGAGGCAATCGTGTCCAGACTCACCTGTGTCCTATTCTTAGGATACTCACATATCCTAATAATGGGAGACTTTAACCTGCCACAAATTGACTACCAACCCTACTCGTACAAAGGCCCTGCTGATGCAATGCCCGCAACATTTCTAGCCACAGTTGCAGCTGCAGGCCGTACGGAACATGTGACCGCTGGTCACACTCCATCCCGTCTAAATTACGTCTTTACTAATGAGGAGCTAACGGTAGACAACTTGACCGTGGGTACCCCGCTCGGCTCAAGCGACCACGCCGTAATAACCTTCGATTGCATTTGTAGTGCCAAACTTACTTCCAAGGCAAACGTTCCAAAAGTGAACTTCCAAAGAATTAGGGTGAATGCACTCAACGCGTACCCAGCTAATGCATCATGGGATCAGTTCAACTCATCAATGTCTGTTGGGGAAATGTGCGAACATTTTACCAATACTATTTGAGAGGCAATAGATTGCTCAACACCATTATACTCTACAACCCGCCAGAAACCGCAACAGCAATTGCGGTCCCGAAAATTAAAAACCAGCCACGCTAAACGTCTAGCATGGGCTCGGTGCAGAACGTTAGGGGACCAAGATGATCGGAATCTGTATGCGCAACTTCGAAACCGATGCACCGAACTAATCAGGGAAGATCGACCATATTTTCAGGGATGTTTAACTCAGCGATTTGTCAGCGATCCTAAAAGCTTGTATTAATTCGTCTTGAAAACCCATAGAGTCAAAGCTGGCGTTCCCCAGCTAGCCGGCTCGTAATGGTTTACTTGCTCAGACAGTGAAGCCTCTGAAGTTCTGGCTGATTTCTACAGTACTGTGTTTACTAACGGCTTGCATAACTGTTCCGTGAAAGAAGCGTTAACACTTCGAGAGACATCTCTACAGTGGATGATATACCAATGAAACTGCGGGGAATCAAACCTGCATCTCCCGGACCATGTCCATGGGGCTGCATATCTTGCTCTCCCGCTAAGCATTCTGTTCACAAAGTCACACGCTGGAACGGTACTCGAAAGCTGGAAATCAACGAATATCACTCCCATCTTAAAGGGTGGACAGCGAAATCAGTCCTGCAACTCTCGTCTGATTGTCCTCCTATCGTGTTTATCCAAAGTCCTTAAAACGTTAGTCCGTGATGCACTATCTAAGCATCTTTTAGCACAATCTTTCTTCTGCAGTGAGCAACACGGCTTTCTACGCGGCCGCTCATGTACTCCAGACTTGCTGCTAACTGTAGACAAATGGACCATTGTTGCCGACAGAGGGGAGGGAGTTGATGTCATTTATCTTGACTTTGCCAGGGCTTTTGACCGAGTGGATCATTCTGTTTTACTCGATAAACTTCATCGTTGTGCTGTCAAGGGTAACCTTCTCCGCTGGCCGAAATCTTATTTATCACACCGTTCCTATCGTGTGCGTGTGGGTTTTTCTATATCTTCTGCCAGACTCAGCCCCAGCGGAGTCCCACAGGGCTCTGTCCTGGGGCTACTACTCTTTATCTTCATCAATGATCTGCTATCCGAAGTGTCGTCTCCACTGCTACTGTTTGCTGACGACATCGAAATCTGGCGTATCGTGCGTAACAGCGTTGACGCGAGCGCCCTGCAGGCTAATATTAGTGTGCCTTATAATTGATCCAAATCTATCTGCATCGAGTTCGACACCACCAAGTGCAAAGGTATACATATCAGGCATAAGCACAATATTCCCTACTCCATCGGTGGAGTCCCGCTGCAAGTCGCAGACAGAAAAAAGACCTTGGCACCGTTGTGACGCACAACCTCTCCAGTTCTCCCAATACCGAGACGAGCGCCAAGAAAGCCAACAGCGTACTAGCGCTTCTAAAGCGTTTGTTTGGAAAATGTGAACAAACATGTTTCCGTCACCTGTACGACAGCTTTATTCGTTCTCACTTCGAGTAAGGAACCCTTGTTTGGCCTTTCCACTTGCAAAAGGACAAACTAACTTTGGAAACTGTTCAGAGGCTTGCGACAAAAGCAGCCCGTGGGTTGAGTGCAAAACTCAACACTGAGCGGCCTTGCGGGCTAAATCTTTTCTCTACCGTAGACAGAGAGGCGATCTAATATTAGCGTACATGAATATGAAGAACCCTAACCATCAGTGCATGTCCCTGTTCACCTGTGCGGATACTAGCTCACTCAGAGGGCATTCATTAAAAATAAACTGTCAGTACAACAGACTTGAGCTAAAGCACAGTTTCTCGTCGGTTTAAACTCACAGGAGGCTATGCCAACAGGCTTTATTTTCAGCTCGAGGGAAGTCGGGCCTCAAAGATCCGTAAGAAGTATAGGCTAAGGCATGAAGCAGAGTTAGCGCGGATGGCCAAATCCGGTCCGAAGCTGTTCTACGGCTACGTGCAATCAGACTCTGCTCTCCGCAAACACGTAGGCAAGCTCACCACAGCCGAGGGTGAAATCTTGGTGGATGATTGAAAGGGAGCGGACCACTTGGGCCAGTATTTCGCCAGCGTACATTGGTAAGACAGTTTTAAAAGCCCGATAACAGTGCAAGCCAGAATGACAGCAACTGCGATGCAAAACTTCACGACGTCAGCCTCCGAAGTACAGACCATTCTCCAGTCACTGGACCCCTCGAAGTCCCCGGGACCAGACGGCATTCATGCAGCTCTGGTTCGCCTCTTGGCTGAGGTACTGGCGCGCCCATTATCCGCACTGATCAATTTGTCACTGAAGCAAGGAAGGGTTGTTAAAGACTGAAAAGTAGCCACTATGGTGGCTATTCACAAAGGGGGCGCAAAAGAGAAAGCTACAAACTACCGTCCCATTAGCTTGAAACGCGTCCTGTTGAAAGTATGCGGGAAAGTAATCAGAGATCACCTGGCTAGCTTTTTGTTCATTAATAACCTCCTAAATGCCAACCAACATGGCTTTGTGAAAATTAGGTCATGTCTGTCGAATCTTATCTGCTTCTTAGACGAAATAACCAAGAGGTTAGACAAAGGGGAGCAGGTGGAAGTTTGCTACCTCCACTTCTGCAAAGCGTTCGACTCGGTCAACCACCGACTACTCCTGATAAAGCTCAAGCACTATTGCATAGCACCTGAAGTCCTCGAATGGATTAGAGACTTCTTGTCAGACAGGACATTCACAGTGTCCGTTGGGAGAGGACTGTCGAACGTCCAAAAGGTTCTCAGTGGAGTACCACAAGGATCAGTACTAGGACCTATCCTGTTTTTGATGTACACCAACGACTTGGTGAACAACTGAACGCGCCTTGCTACACGTCTGCTGGCGATGTAAAGATTGTCGGTAATCCGAATCGATGTGATCTTCAGGCGGATCTGATTAGGTTGGCCGCCTGGTCAGAGGACTGCGACCTACCACTCAACTTCGGTGAATGCATTAATCTGATTAGCTCCGACAAAACAGAGGCCCGTCGGTATCACCCGGGGGCGAATGAGACTACCTGGTTTATACAGGTAGATGAAGATAGGGATCTGGGGATCCGTCTCTGCAGTAACTTCAAACCGGCAGCCCAATGCGCGTTAGCTGCGAAGAAGGTCAGAGCGACCCTGTTTCAACTGAAGAAAGCAATCTGTTCCAGGGACCCTGCTATATTTATACCACTGTACAAGACGTTCGTGGGACCACATCTAGAATATTGCGTTCAGGCATGGAGCCTGCACCTCAAAAAAGACATAAAGTTTCTGGAGAAGGTGCAGAGGCTGGCCACTAGGATGGTAGGTGGAATGAAAGACAAGGATTATGCAACCAGACTGAAACAATTCAATCTGTTTCCTATGGAACGCAGACGACCCCGTGGGGACCTGATCGAAACTTATAAAGTTCTGCGTTGATTCACCGATGTTGCACCAGGTGCTCTGTTCTCAGCCAGGGAAGAGCCTCACCTAAGGGGTCACCCGTTCTCCCTGAGCAAGCCACGTGCCCATACATCTATCAGAGCCGAAATTTTCACAAACAGTGTCGTCAGCCCATGGAACAAGTTGCCTGAGTCTGTAGTCCAGGCTACCTCGGTCGAAGTGTTTAAGAGCAAACTAGGTCAGGAATGAGAACGCCTATTTCCTGACATGACGTAATCTATGCATTATTGTTTGTTGCTTGCTTGATGTATGAATGTAGTATGCTATCCGACATGGCGTAATCTTTGTATTATTGTTTGTTTGTTTGCTCGAAGTATGAATGTATTTTGCCATCTGATCGGATGCATATCTGTCAGTCAGTGTACAATCAGTCATGCAATCTCATAGGAGTGAGTATACCCATGCAAGCCAGCACGTGATAGGATGTCTACATTCGTAGACGTGTGCGCAATCATGTAAGTAGTCATGCGGTACTGAGATGCGGCGGGCGAAACCTGATAGTTCGCCTAACTGACGTCGTAAAGAGTGACTTAGAGCGACATGGAAACAGGATTCACACAGGCACCATCATCATTCTCTTTTCCACTCCATTCTTAGTTTAAGTTTATTCTTGCTGTATCCATCACTGCGAGTGATGTCATCCACCCCCTTCCTTACTTTCTGCAATTCTGCCTTAAGGTCGGATCCCCCGCACCGATACACGACACCTGCTCAGGGCTGTAACCCGATGCTGCTAACCTCTGCCAGTGTTCCAAATATGCTAGCCCTAGAAAAAAGATGACCCTGTGGCCAGTGTGTGGTGATGATAAAGCGACAGCCTTGATTTCTCTGTAGTAACCGCTACGCTTCTGTTCTTGTGATCCAGGTCAGCGGTCGTAACTGGTGAAATAGGTTAATCAGACATTTATATATATATAGATATATATATATACGTTTTTTCTCTTATCCTCTCATATTTATGAAATGGGATGTATCCACTTTCCCCAATGTTCTTGGGCTATTTCACTATACCCGATTTCCAGTCTGTCAGCAACGATTCGCATCTAACACGAACATACTAGGAACATCTGCTTCACTGCCACGAACTACTTACGCTGAGCGTGAGCTGTTCGGGGCTAGGCATGAACCTGGATCAGCGACTCCATGTGTGCAAGCCCCTACGAATGCAGACGTACCATACGTGCTGGCTTGCAGAGAATGTTAGTAGTAGCGAACACATAATGTTAGATGTATGCGTCAGGTCGCACAGATAGGCACTGACGAGTATGGACGTTGAAACGTATGCGATAGCAAGTATGGCTGAACGTTGGTGGGTATGGATGCATACCTTCATTTGGCAAGCTGAGGCGTTCACATGTGTGTGTGATTTCTCACGAGTAGAATCGACAGTTCTGTAAAAGTATTCTTTATCTGGTGCACTTTTTCTCTGTTGTAGAAAGATCACGAGTAGATACCCCAAGTGAGATCAGAAAACTTGAAATTTAAGCGTTGAAGGCCTCGGGCTTATCGGCACAAGAATCTGAACATTCTGGCTCCTAGCCGTCACTTGTCCTGTGAACTGAATTGAATTGAATATATCGTGAACGCCACGTGAGCCGGTGCGTTCAAATTCCGTCTGGATCGCTAGGGACCGTTTTTCTTTTCGTACCCGCGAAAATTTAAATTAATAATACAGCGGATGACCTTGAAATGCGATTTTCCCATTGGGCAATTTGCCCTCCTAGATGGAGGCGGAGAAATGCGCCTTGGTGTACGTATGCATATATATGAATGTACCAAAAGATTCTGAATTTAAAAAAACGCGTACATACGTAAGTGATACAAGTAGTAGTGTGATTCCCTGTATATAAATACACTTCCTATGTATATGTATATCAAATATATATTTATATGTACATATATTATATGCTTGAAACTGAAAGAAATTTTGGCAATTATCCGTTTCACGGGATTCGGTAGGTTGTTCAGTTTAACGCTTGTGCATCTTCACCCCTTAGATCCCCACCTCAAATGTTACCCGGTGTAATGAATTGTATAAGTAGAAAATATTGAAGATATGTCCGAGTAAGCCAGTTGCAGTATACATATTACACTTTCATTCTATCGCCAATGTAGGAACCTAGCTGTTCGCCAAGTACCACTTCATAGTCATACCTGGAAAGAGAAATCCCGCGAACCAACTCGTCAAACTGCTCTCCACCTTAAAAGTTGTATATAGTACAATATACTTGGATTCATTATTAAACATTGCGAACCAACTCGTCAAACTGTTCTGCACCTTAAAAGTTGTATATAGTACAATATACTTGGATTCATTACCAAACATTGCTGCTTTTGATCCATCCAGGGGATGATCCCGCTGACCTGGCCAATAAAGAATGTCTTAGTATGCAGTATGCGTTCACATTAGTAGCTGCTTCAACTTGACTCGCATGAACTCTGATTAACGTCTGTCTGTGCAGTATTGGTTCACATTAGTAGCTGCTTGAACCTGATCAACTTAAGCTATGAAGAACGTCTGGGTATGCAGTACGGGTTCACACTAATAGATGCTTCAACCTGATTCGCATGAACTCTGATTAACGTCTGTCTGTGCAGTATTGGTTCAAAGTAGTAGCTGCTTGAACCTGATCAACTTAAGCTATGG
>JTDE01000815.1:2587-20175 GCA_014338405.1 Paragonimus skrjabini miyazakii
ATACCGCGACTGTTCCCGTAATCGCTCCCAAGGCAAACCAAAAGACGCGTTCAAACAGGAAGCTTTGTTCCGCCACAAAACGTGTGCGGGGTAGGGCGACAAGTACAAGTTATTTATAGGGCACGTCATGAACACACATCTCCCCATCATGAGAAACAGTTAGGACCACACATGTGTATAGCTGTATAAAAAAGTCTCAACCGATTTTGAACAGTTCTGCTGGTTCGGACTAAGTCGAGTGATTTTTTTCTTTCACTCTCACGACGGAGGCGCCCTTGGGTCGGTCACATGGTGGGGCGCCCTAACAATTTCCCTTGATATTTTGTCACCAGCCCGTTTTGTTCCTAACGTACCAATTCAGATTCACGTTTACGTGAATTTATTTTTATATGCATTTGTAACAGGTCCAAAAATTTAATGGATAATCCTGTATTTCTATCTGAAACCGCTAAAGAGAACTTCCAGTATTATGCGTACAAACATATCCACCTTATTCTGAAGGTCAAACCAAGCTCCGTAGTTGTTTCAAGCTGGAACTTGCAAGTTGGTATATGGGTCAATCATGTTGCTGGGTGCCACAAAAGTGTTCTTATTGTGCGAACAAAGTTGCTTCACGACTGTTGGCACCCGCGTCACGTGATTATTGCAAGATCATGCCGTAGACTTTACATAAAGTCTGCAAAGTGTTAAAGGTATAACTAAACTAGCAGAAGATTATAAAAACTCACCCACTGTTTTCGTTGTAGATCTCGGTATTTTCACTGAAACGTTTTCTCAGTCACTTGCATTGCGGTTTAGTTTCGGGAAGTAAGTGCTCGCGTTTATGGAAGATGTCCTTCTCCTGTCTTAAGCCTCTTGGTCACTCAAAGGACATTCTAGGATACCAACTGATGCTTTGAGTGAGTGACGGCTAAAAGCATTCGGTTCAGACGAGAACGATCAGTGCAGTTCATCATTCGTGCTCACCGGTTAGCAGCAAAGTTCTTCGCACCTAACCTTGCATAGTCGAAACGCGCAAAAATATTTCGCCCAGAAGATTGTTGCCACTGAAAGACTTTCTATAACGTAGTATAAGAAAAGTAAGTTGCAATCACGACAATTGATTTAAACAAACTGTTCAACATGTACTTGTTATGTTAATCCTGTATGCCCTAAATATTTCGACAGTTGGGTCGCTACTCGTGATTTTGATTGGTATCTTGGAGACACAACATTTCTAACGATCTTTTTTGCATCGTACCACTTCTAAGGTAAGTGGGATGTTCTAGAACGAATTACACACTATTGAAATGCGGCTGTGAAATGTCTTTGTCGAGAAAGAGTGTGCTTGTGAAGATTCTGCTGATTAGAATAATCATCAATTAGATACCCGCCACTTGTCTGCCTGAATTCAATGGCGTATAACAACACTGTTTTCAGTTTTCCAGACATTTCTACCTATTCAATCGATGGCAATTTTCAAGAAGTTTTGCTTAAACTTACGTATAGTTGTAAATAAGATTTGACAGGCTATAACAGAATTTGACTGGTGAATTTCATATGTTACAATGGGAAGTCGTGAGCCTTGATATCAAGATGTATGTCTTCAGAGCCACAAGAGTAGGTTAGTATTTGTGCTGGTAAAGTGAATATTGTACGAAGTCGTGCGGTTCACGTCACCACTTTGATTCAGACGAACTGAGGATGATACGAATTTACAGACAAACTTCGGTTTTCCTTATTTCAACTGCCTTTGGTGACCTTTCTAAAAGGTGATATAATACAGAACATACTGACAAAGGAACGGTGGTGACAGGAGAACTTACCGCAGTTATGTAAGAGTGCACTGTGTTTGAAATGACTGGTTGAGTCTGGTGGTCCTTAAGCTGGCGTGAGCCTGATGCCATAGACGAGAATCCTCTGGGTCTGGCGAAGCTGCTGAGATCAAGCCACACTGCAAGCGCGGGCTCGGTATGATTGCGGTTGACGTAACCGTTTTAAGAGGACAGATCATTATCATTCGCTCACTTAAGACATGTGTTGGGAAATCCTAAAAATGCAGATGATGCAATGATCGAACCGTTCACACAACTGAAAAGTTAGAGCAATAAACATGTATCTGACCTATTTTCTTGTGAAAGAGGTTTATCGTACATCCCTGAATTCTGAACGTTATCCACGCCGACTTGCTGGTATGCCTCTCACGAGATATACCAAATGTCGAAAGTGAGTGGGACGTACTGGATAGAACGTGCGAGATGTGCCTGTGCGTCGAGCCACATGTGTGGTTGTTGGGTCAGGACACAAAATGTAATTAGTTAACAATGGGAACTGTAGCAAATCAAACGAGAATACGTTATTCCGTGAAATGTGAGAAGGTAAAACATCGCCGTGAAACGTTGCGAATGATATTAATTTTAATGAACCCTTTACTACTCACAACGTTGTTATTAGCTAAAATTACAAAATAAAAATGCAACTCTGACTGCTCAGGTGTTTACCATAGAAAAGATTTGGACACATGGATAGAGCTGGATGGTTTTCGAAGCACAATTTCCTCCTTAGCATTTTGGAAACTGGCGTGCCTATTCGAACACAAGCGTTGAAGGTAAACTTCTGTCTCACAAATGAACTAATTAAATCCAGCCAAGGCGAAACTTTAGAAACCCATTAGCGGGCTGGGAATCCGTGACAATTACACACACCTGCGTTGCTTCCACAGTGATGGCTTATTAACAGTCAGCGAGCAGGCACTTATCGACGAACGACCGATTTCACTTGGAATGGAATTAATTGAACGTAATGTGTCTTACACAAGGACATTCCGTTCGTTGGCTAGTTGAGCCGCTCGAACCGGTACGCTCTGGACTCAATACATCTGGCCTAAAGGTTACATTTCAATTCGTCGGCCTCTTCTCGGATATCACTGTTAAACACAAGACAGCTTTATAATTTGGCGCTTAATCATCATTTAGGAATGTTCCAAATGATGCAAGTATTAGTGCGCGATCTTCCACGAAGACATTGAGCAGTGCGTAGCGATAAATCAATCATCCCAAATAATCAAAACGAGATTGGATCACGATGCCACGGTACTAATGAACAAATTACCCAAGTGAATAAGTAGACAATTTCAATCAACAGATCGTCCCCTGGACATGAGTGGCAATCTGGTGCCGAACAGGCTACGGGTGAGTTATAATCAACTAATATGACATTCATACCTAACACAGCTCAAAACAACGGGAAAAAGGTGAGTTCCAAAATGATGATGCATGTACCACTCAAGCAAAGTACAATAATGAGCAACTGGCTATTCGCACAACTGTCAACTCGATGAGATAAAACATGAAAATCTCAGTCAAGGTCTAGTTAACAGTCAGAAGCAGAAAAGGTAGAATACACGAGGGTAAGCATTTGGAAGGTTTAGGGTTGGGTTTAATTTTCCCATGATCGAACATGAAAAAGTCGACACAGTTGGGATTATTCATAATTATGTAATTACGCCTAATCTTCAGCTTAGATTGCTTCTAGACGAGCTAAGCAAGTCACTTTATTTTTGTACTTGTAACATACGATTTTTGCTCAATCGACCTTAGCACAGACAAGTGGACGGAGTCGCGATGGACAACCCACTTGTGTTTGTGTTAACACATGTACTCCTGGGCTATTTAGGGCGGCTGGCTTTACACGAAATACAAAATGTATGTAGCAGACGCTTTTTTCTACTGCATTCAAAGATGTGATTCAACCGTATGCCAAGTTCAAACAGAGAAGTTAAATTCATATCTGATACTGAGGTAGAAGAACAGATGCCCTTCCTAGACCCCTTGTTGATTGGAAGACCAGACGGCTCAGTAGCTGAAAGCACACACCACAAGAACATCTGGTAGGGTCAGTACCTTCATCTTGAGAACTTCGCATTTATGTCCCACAAGCGCGGACTTGTGCACACACTACTCAGTAGAGTGCGCCGAATTGTTACAACTGGTCAGTTAGAATAAAACGAGCAGCTGCTTCAGACAACACCGTCAGATAATAATTACCCCACACATTTAATTGATAAATACGCCATACCAGTTGACCCAAAATATGTTGTCATAACTGTTCCACGAAGACGTGTTTACTTTTCTCTGTTTTTCAGATGAGTTAAGGATTTCGATCTCGTCGGACGCAGATGCAAGTCAGCCCTCAAGCGGATGTAATATGCAACATAACCCGAGCTCATTGAGGAGACAACGTAGATACCACCTTTATCAAGGAAAGACCCAATAATGCTGGCCGCCAATTCTAACGTGGTCCGTAGGTTTACCTGTGCATGCGGAAGCAGACACATCGGACATACCTCAAGACACTCGGGAACACGCATAAATGAGCAAATTCCCAGATGGTTGTCTGATTCGGTAAACGGGACTTTGCGTAGTGCCATCAACAATCACCCGAAGGGGACTGGACAATAAATAGAAGCAACTATGGCTTCCAAATAATGTACCATCCAAATTCACGACACGGTTGAAAATTTTAAGCAAATGTAGCAACCCTGTAATTTGTGTATTGAAAGAAGTAATCACCTACTTTGTTATATCTTGGTAACTTCTAATATCTGTTGCTATATTTTCTTTTACGTTTTTCTGCATTTTCCTAAGCTTTAACCAGACATTAATCCGAGAGTTTAGCTTGACCCCTACTCCATTAATGTTTTAGCACTGAAGTGACGATGACCACCAACTTCCACTACTTAGTCTATGACCTCTTTGTTCTTGTGACTTCCATATCAGTACGAAATTTGTTAACGATAGAATAATCATCCCAGTGAATCTAGAACATCACTGGTTTGTCACTTCTAAACGTACTGTCTTCGTTTCTTGTTGTTAGATCCGTCCACTGTAAATAGAGTTTACCATTTTCACTGCAGTAACTGATGAGAAGCAAACAAAGTGTCTGTGTGTAAGATATTCTACCTTTTACTAATCACCTTTCCAAATTCAGCAGTGAAGGTTCGGAGATTTAGGTTACTTCAAAATTGATTACCACCACACTCGATCGCCGCGTTTGCATTCAGATAAGCCTTCCGGCTAGCTCACTTCAAAAGGATGCACTAGACTCGAGTTTCGCTCTTATTCGAGCTCATCAGTAGTGCATATTCTTATCAGGATCGGAGTTTGCGCTCTGACACTCGTGCTTGTGAGAACAGCGTGTTAACCACAACGCCAGCTACCTCACAATAGGCATAACCAAATAACCAAATCCAAACGTTCATCCACAACCTTGTATGAATAGTGTTCAGCTTGCCCATTTCTAAAAGAGGATCAACAGAATCACTCTGTTCTACCCAGTCGATAGCCCCGTCATCAGGACTTCTCAGTTACAGTTACAGATCTCAATTACTTCTCAGTTCCAAATTCACTCGACGAAATCATTGTTTTGAAGTCACGTGAATCATCTCAGGCTGCATGGATATTCCATCTTTAGATGGAATACTTTAAGTCAGGTATACTGATCAAGAATAGCGCTCATCTGAATCCCACGTATGGTGAAGGTACACTGTGTTATCCACTTGAATAAATAATAGACTAATAAACCTGACACTGCCTGTAGCAAAATGTTTAAAAGAGCACAGATTGACATGTATATCACTAACAAAACAGAGAAGACAAGACAATGAAAAAACCCAACTGAATGGCTTTAATATTTCTGGTCAGAAGTAAACCTATGGTTCCTAAAACTTTTGACTCTATATGGCTAGGCCACATGAACACGTGACACATTCCACAAATGCTACTTTATAAAACCTAACACAGCACATCTACCTGGTGGATGAAGACAGAACAGCTTTGTGCTTGACCAGAAGGCATTGTGGTTCTAACCATCATTATCGGCAATTGTGACTAAAATACCTTATAAGAAAACTTTTGTCAAAAGACAATAAAAATTGAAGCGGTAAATTAAACGAGACTAACTAGAAGCAATATTATGGAAGAAGACGCGTCATTATCAGCGGCAAACTGCCATATTGGATAGCGTTTTTAACCGGCTAGCTGAGTGATCACAACATGGGAGGTGTGATCTGTTGGCTTTATTCAGAGGAACTGACAGGGCGTCACACTCCACGATTGTTTTTTTTCCAGTCACCGATCTACATGAATAATACTGCGTGTCACGAACGCTCAGCTGACATAGAGACAGTATGTTATCCAATCATAGCTGACTGTTGAATCACTTAGCCAAACATGCTGGAAACAAGTATTAGTAAATGACATTGGCAATAACAACCTTTTAAGAAACGTAAAGCTTCCATCCCACTTGCTGCAGGTAAGTTGAAGTAAACGACTACCACGTAAACACCCACCGACTCGACAAAGTCAACCGGAAGCAGGCCAGGTACCAGCTTATCTTTATGACACGATCGACCGACCACGGATGGGAAAATCATAGAATTACTTCAGTTGTTCGTAGTTGATCACAACCAACCTAACTATGTTATTTATCATTGTAGTAGTTAGATTAGCGTTGACAATGGGTCTGTGCAACTTACGCGCAAATTTGTTTTTTCAATTCACTTTGGTGGTTCCTTGTCATTTGGTTCCTGGTAGGTGCTTCTACTGAATTGTATTTGTGACCTGCTGTGGTTTCTAGGAACGACTTTATATTACTTTCAGTATGTGAATGGCACAAAGTGTAATTTTCTGTTTCTGTGAGGATAAGCTGAGAGTTTTACTTTCCACCTAGGGAGCCCTGGGTTACCATAGCACTGGTGTGATTTCGGAGTGATTGTCTCATGTTTAGCGTGCACCCATGGTGATTTTTAACAGTTATTATCAATTCTTGTTGACCTTTCAGATCTCGATGAGGTGTACTTTATTTGTGCATCGCTGTAAGGGTCTGAGATGTTTCCTTGTCTATACCTACCAGCCTGTTCCCACCCACTCTGATTCAACTGTGTTGTTTTCCCATTGGTTAGTATGGAATTTACTTGCATGCGCCGTCCAAATACAAAGACCTGTCTACTTCGTATCTACATTTTAACCTTAATTGAGAGCTGCTGGTAGACTTGGATCTATGGAGGTCATTTTGTATCCACCTTTTTTATACTATCTGTGAATGTGAATAATCAAGTACTTTATTGCTCAATTATACTTTTTTGACCAATGGGATCCGATTTACCTATGTGTCGCTGGGTGTTCTAAATACAACGTCGTGGCATCGATTGCGTTTTGTCGATTACTCCTGTACTGTTCAAACATTCTTCCGACTGATTCGGTCCAGGACTACCAGTATTCCTTATGTTTCAGCTTCCCACTAGGTTAATTAAGGACGCAGTTTTGTTTAACGAATATACACTGGAAAAACGGCCGACAATGAGTGGTGGATCTAGTAACATCGTCAAAAGTGTGACATAATTTCTCATATATTTTTTTGTGGAGCTTGTCAGAATGGAGTAATTTGTTGCTAGATTAATAAGAAAAGTCTGAGAACTACTATCGAAGAGACATATCGGATGGAGAAAGTCTGTTTTTGAAGAGCTCTATTGGTACACGTGTAAAATGATTTGGTAAGTCTAAAGTAAGACGACTGTAGAGGTGGGGCGATGTACAACACAGATAGATATGTCTATATACATGACACAACCAAGTTTTTACTGCTTTAGCAAGACGTCGTTCCAACACATCCTTCTGGAAGAAACCAGTGGTCCTTTGAAAATGCATCTCAAGTACTCTGGTTGCTGACTTTACTAATATTGAGAATACGTGGAACTCTACAATCCACGAATAAGATTTTGGGATGTACCATTTTAAATTCACGACTCCTATTCTTTATTCTTGAAATACCACACAGCTTATGGCATCCCCTGTGCTATGAAAAGAGAGAAACTTGAAAATGTAATGAAAAGTGAATTGTATCACTGATCGGAAAAGTTTTCGAAGTAATCATGACATTGAATTAGCAGACTGTGACGTATCATCTTCTGTTTAAATCTGATAACTGTTAACCGTTACACATTCGCGACTTATCAGACACTAACAGCTGTTTGGGAAACGACACGTGATGTACTACCTTCCGCCAACGTGGTCTGAAAACAAACGCTTAAGATGACCCCAACCCGTCTTCTCATCATGCTTCAGTGACAGACATTCTAACATCACCATTGGGATGCCAATTAATTTGTTGTTTATTCCGTTGATATGCTTCTATACTGAGTTGTGACTTTAAGCTTATCACCATATCTTATGAGAAATATTCAACTGACTGTGAGAGGGTATAATATGGTGCGACAGAAAGCCAACAACTACGGAGAGAGTGAGTAAACAGTGTCAATCTTTTTGCTAGTATCGATGCGATCCAGGCAGCCTTAAGTTGGCTTGCAAAATGACATATCAGTCGTCACATACTCTAGGACACATTCTTAAGCTTTGTCAAAATGACTGTTTTCGAAGTAACTCAATGAGTCCGCAACATAAGACGGGTTTAGTAAATCTAAAAACAACGCACTTTCAATGTTGAGGTTTGTTCAACCTGCAGCATCCTGCTCGACTTTATTTCGATAGTGGATGAGTTTAGACGATTTATCGATACATACATTGGTAATATCATTCTGCGTCTGCAAACAGTGTGGTTACCTGGGCAAATCTGAGGTAACTTGCGACCTCTACTGTTAATGCTAACGAATCTCCCTCTGTTGGAACATACTTAGGTGTACATGATTAAGTCCTAGTCCCTTTTCTGTTTTATAATTGAGTCTGACCCCATTTTTACTTTGTTTCATTAATTTTGAAATGAATATCCTTATGCACATTTTTTCGTCCCTCACTTTCTGCGGTTGTAATACCGTCCAACACAAGATCAAGTACACACGAGCATTACAACCCTGCTCTTACCCGTAAATTTCTTACAAGAGCAATAAAAACTAAGGAATGAGTACTACAGTTCTAGGATAAATTTGCCCCGATTCAAAGATAGAGTACGGTACAAAGTGTAGCGTTTACTGTTGGGTGTTATCCCTACATCAAAATTCGGAGAACCGACAGTTTTTGCAAATTTTACAAACATTTACTGAACAGCAAGTTGACTTCTAAATAGAAATATTGTTATTGATGTGAAAACGGGGGTTAGTATTGTAATGTGCGACCGAAACTAGCAAGCGCGCACTTGTTGAATTTGAATTAGTGACGGAGCGTGCTGCTGTGTTGTCGGCGCCGTTCTAGTTATCGTTTGTGTAAGTCGTGTGCATGGCTTACTGGGCCTTTGGCTCATGCCTGTTTCTTGTTGTTTCCTTTTGCAGAACTTGTTGGAACCTCCACTTCGGAAGAACGCTGTCCCCTGGTGTCTCCTCATTGCCCCACAGTTGGTCCGCAGGTGTGACGGACAACCCGAGTAGAAACAGCCGGCTTGCATGCCACAGTATCGAAGCCTATAGTTCCTTTGTGTACGGATTAAAGAGGCAGTATCGAGTTTTATATATACAGGAAATGTCAGCTGTACCATAGAGAGGCACACGTTCTGGGTGTAGTATATGAGGATTATTTAAAAAAATAATTTAGGGCCTTTCGTTTACTATTGAAAACACGAAACCTTCAACGTTGTATAAACAACTTTGATGGCAGTTGAACTCACGATTATGTGGAATTGAAATGATTATGCTAATGAACAGGGTTTTTTGTGGGACGAAGTCAATAATTAGTCAATATTCCTAACCAGCAACACTTACATGGCATCTTTTCCGGAATCCGATGTCTTCCACATAAGTATAGACCAACGAGTTTTATGTTTCATATATATTTCACGAAAGTATGTGTTGAAGAATCATTCTGTCTATCGGGAAAATATCCGTATTTGCTCACTGGTTTAAGTATCTTTCTTAGTCATCCGATTTTGTCAAAAGTGGAATAGAAGTTTTTTAACTTATTCTGGGAGTAAGCCCATAACAATAATAATCTGGATGCGAAAGCTGTAATCAAGTGTGAGTGATGTTAAACAGCTGCTATCCAACTTGAACCTACAGATCAATAGGTGAGACAGCTTCCAGCAATTGGTTTGCTGAGATCGGTGACTTCGACTATGAGAAGTATTTTCACGATTTTATATGTGGACAACAGGTAATGTTTCTTCAGCATTGAAGGCAAACTTCACTATGACATTTTCAGTTTGAAGTGGCTTCTACCCGCAGGTATGAAACACATACACATTGCAGTTAGTGAACACCAAATGATATGGGCGTTGCATTAAGACCGCGTCAGAGACAAACATTAATTAAAAAGTAATGTTATTCGGTTGGGGGTAGCAGTGTGCTTAAGTGTATGTGATTCTGTTCCAGTTAGAGGCTTTTCTTAGATTTCTCCCTGCATCCATCGCAGACCAATCTGTCGGACTACTGACAAGCAGACCGTCTTTTCCAAATGAGGTATGCTGGTCACTCGAACAGTGTGAACTGGCTGGATGTTCCTTTTTCTCTTCCGCTGCAAACGACAAGCTTTTAACGTTTTTTTTCCAACAAGGTGCTAAAGGCTGAGACACAAATAAAAACCTCTTCCATTAGAAATAAACTTTATGTTACAACAAACGTGATCATTCAACGATTGAAGATATCTATGTCTAGGTCATCTGTTTCGAGTTGTACCCAAACATGAGCAAACGCAATAGAGTTTTCACGGATTCGGAAAGTTGCCGGGTTTAAATGATTTCCAGCTGAATGCATCCGACCGTGAGATCGGTGGTAGCCACTGTGTTTCTGCCGAGATGATAAGATGACTTGACGATAACTCACGTGGTTACAGGTGAAAAGTTTGACGTGGAGAGTCCGTCATATTCACCTCGAAGATAGTAGAATAGCATTAGGTACACTCGACTTCAGGGTACCGGTTCCGAGTTAGAAACCCGGCCGTGAGGAGGATATGCATCATTCTTGATTTTAGTAAGACTGAAACTTGGGTTTCCGTACTTGGTTTTGAAGTTATGATGGCTTCTATTTTGTGCAAGTAAAATACAAATGTTGCAAAAGTACTTAGGTCGATGAGTAAGTTATTATGGGCTATGACTTACATTTTGATGTATGAATATCGATCCATTTAATCCTATCGGACCTTATCGCAACTGAGTAAAATAGATCCCAGAAGGATATACATCTTTTTGGGCGTGACCAGCTGTAATATTTCACTGGTTTAAGGTTCACTCTGTTAAGATTCTTATATGAAGATGAAGGGTTATAAAAAGTTTTGAAGGGATAAACAATATACTATAGATGTCCGGACCCATAATGGTTGAATATAAATTAATCGTTAGAAGTCATGGTCGCAAGAGGCCGTTTAAGCCATTTTACTGTTAGGCTATAGTTCGTTAATTATCTAGCTGGTCGTGAATATAATCTGTGACAATAGGACTAGTTTCAGTAAGACAATACATTTTACGTTTAAATAAATGTTCTGGCTAGTGGGTTTTGCTTTTTTCTAGAGAAAATCACCTTATGAAATTTAGATAAATAACTGTCAGTCAATATGCACAAAATTCACGTACAATCCAGAGAGTCGTCATCCTACGTCAGTCAATTCCGATGACGAGACTATCATTAAGTCAGTCAGGAATAAAAATGGTATGCATGCTGTGAGCAGTGTACAAGTTAGGCAAACATTCGCAAACTTTTGGCAATAACCATGATATAACCTGCGCTGATTCCGATATATATGAACACAATATTAGTTCCAACACCAAATTAGACAGAAACATGTCATTGGTGAAAATCGAGATTCATATTCATGTATGCGTGATAACGAAGCAATATAGGTATAGCCATTTCCTGAGGAATACGTTGTTAGTGAATAGCGTGGACAATGCTTACATTAACAACAAGAAACATGTACACAACCAGATGAGTAAAGCGTTCCAACAACAATGACTGTTCAGTAAGACTGATGAGCTATATTCGCGTAAGTGAATCAACGTGCTTTATAACAACTATTTACACATACTACACTTTTGTCCGAATGAGTAATTTTTTTGTTAAATTTCTATTATAATCAGAACTAATTGACACAACGGTAGGTTTACTTCGATTTTATAAATCGGAACGCTCCATTTCTTTACGCCTTTGTTTTAGTAATTAAACCGTGGTACCCAAGTGTGCATACTTCGTATACGCCATGGTAGCAAACGGACAAGAAGCTATACAGACACAAGTGGTCGACTTTGAAGACCGCTGGAGGAATGCTTTTGACCCCATTATCGATTGCGCGCAGCCGTTTGAGTTTACTGGACGCCGTGCCGGCCCGTGACTCCGGTTTCACATGTGTACACACCTGTGTGTGCGTATGCGTCTGTGGACATACACACATTTGTCTCCGCACATATCTATGCACTCATTCCCCTCATTGTGTTTCGCCAGCTCATAGACGGCCATTCCACCAACATTTTGGCTTCATTGCTTGGGTCGAAGTAAAGCTACTAACCGTCACTAATTTGGTCAGACCTGTTGAAGGCCATTCTGAAGGTCTCTTGTACCGTACAAATAAAAAGGAACCACACAGGACGCCTAACTAGTGCGACTGGACAATTTCAACTACCGTGACGAGCGCGTTTGCGACTAAGCCTTTACACACACACCCACAAGACTACAAAGCCATGACTACAGAAAAGAAAGCGGTCGTGAAGAATGCGGATATGGATGTTGGTATGCAACAAGATGCTGTAGATCTGTGCAATGAAGCATTAGAGAAATTCCAACTCGAAAAGGACATTGCAGCTTACATCAAGAAAAAATTCGATGACCGTTATAATCCAACATGGCACTGTATTGTCGGAAGAAGTTTTGGCAGGTAAGCATCATTACTTCAAAATATATTATACATGTGGAAACAGTGCAATCGTATCATTGCTCATCATATTACATTCGTTTGTAATAAATGTCTTAATGAACCGTTTATGTAGGGTATAAGGCAAATTTTTAATAGCATCCAATTGCCTACATTGAGTTCGCAACTAGATTTAAACTATTTGGGTTATAGAAACACACTGGAGGCTAATCAATTAACCTGTAATTCCCAATAACTGTTGACGGCAGATGTCGTCTGACATCAACCAACATATTATTGTTAGCAATCGAGGTATGTGATTGTTATGACCGCACTCTTTATGATCTTATACATCTTTTGGCTAACCAAAGATGAAGGAGTTTCTCGCTTCTTAAACCTCATCAGTATGGTACAGTTTTCTATCTAAAGGGGGTTGATTTCCGAACCACGTATCAGGAAGATAAGAATGCATGACCGTCCACTGCATTCCCAACAGCTGTAAACTAGGCATCACACATGAACATTCTCACTGCATTCATTTGTAACTAGCACTTAGATTTTCTGGTAGTCACATTCTCCGTACTTTTCAGTCAGGGTGGATTCACCTACCTTGTTGCAACCGATGATCAGTTTCTAGATGAGTGGTAGATATTTCGGAAAACTGTACTTCGGGTTTCGCTCACAACTTACTCATAGCTATCGCATTTATAGCTCAGAGAATTTGTGTACGTAAGTGATAAACCCTTTGTCGATGTACTTCATCCGGGGAGAAACATGCCATTCGTTTGGTAATGTCATGTCTACCTACCATTGGACTTGTTATCGTTGTCATAGTTCTGAATGTTGCCTTCCTTGATGTTGTTGCCAAACTTGGCTTCATTTATGGAAACCGATGTGTACGAGAGTTTAAAAAATATTCTAAAATAACCTACTAGTTTTGTACTGACAGACTAGAGAGCATTTTTAATCTAAGTGCCTATATTTATTGTGTCCACTCTTATGATTCATGCCTTACTGTGTCCTCTAATTTACCTCTTCGATTTCAGTTATGTGACACACGAAACGAAGCACTTCATCTATTTCTACATGGACAAAGTTGCAGTATTATTGTTCAAGTCTGGTTGAATTTTGCTGTCGCACTTGTCATTGTTGTTGTTGCTGCTACCAATTGTGATGAGCACCATTCATACACAGTACACATAATTTTTTCAACTCCGTTTGAAGGTCAGATGTTTTTATTGGTCATTTTTTTAAGACAAGCCTGTTGTAAAAAAATTGGTAACCTATGTTTTTCTAATCATTTTGTAAACTGACGATCTCCGTTTGGAGATATGACCGTGACCGTGAAAAGGACGCCAAGATGATGATAAGCAGAGTCTTCCCAATGAAATAACCAGATAAGAAACATATCTGAACGGGCCGTCATATATCAGCACGTTAATTGGTCTTTGTTTTAAGGTTTATGATACTTCAGCCCTTTGGAGTACAGCACGTTAGGAGTGGAAACATGGTAAGGATTCCCTACTGCGTTCATTGTGACTAGATATTTGCAGTAATAATAAGCCAGCTACATTTGTATGTAATCTAGCAAACCCTGTTGAACTAGACGAACCTAATTCACGCCTAGCTAGTGGTTTGTACTAGATATTGCCTGATTAGTACAGTACTCCATGATGCTTATTCCCATCCCGAAGTTACGCGACTGGATTCACTCTTGTTAAGGTTGGTCAAATCTGAGCATTGAACAAGCCAAAGGTTTTGTATTACGATCCAAACGCTTATTACAAACGACGCTCATTGGGTCAACTTTTTAGGTAATGGTGAGAATTAGCTCCTTGCTCAAGGGTTCTACATATATTTCTCACTTCGGTCATCTGTAACCCTTGAGTTCAAATAAAGACATTTGGGTACCGGTTTAAATGCGAGAAGTAATGAACAACGGATTACTCACACTTAGTAAACAAATATGATATTCTGGGGGAATACGCTTAAATAGTGAATGAATAAAACTGATCGTTAACTGCATCGAAAACTAGAGAAATGGGCGTTCCGATGAGATGAAGTTTCAACTGATTTCATCAAAATTTTTTTACCTCATACATCACCAATTTGCAATAAACCTGAGTGAGTTGCGATACAAGCAGTATCAGAAAAAGATATTAGTATTCACGCATTGCGGAACTCGAGAAACGAATGCAAAAATGTCAAGGCCGATATTAACCAACGACTGACCAGCAAGTTCATGGGAACAATTGTAGTATAAGTGCCTCTATGCCTGAAAAATATTTGGCTGTTTGAATGGAATGCTATTGTCAAATGGATTTTTCGTGGACACTTTAATTAATGTGATTTTGCATAACAGGAGTGTACAAAAATAACACGAAAATAGTTCTGATTTCAGTCCTAAGACCATAGAAACCAGCGGTGTGGTTGCTTACGCTGATAACGTTCATAACTTTGTGAGCAAAATAACCATGAGCACAGACGATGGCTATTGGAGTGGCCGTTGTCAGTTCACTTCCTCTCGTGAGACTAAAGGTGTAACTTATTTGAGCTGTTTGACTCACTGGCTACCAGGAATAGAACTCACTTCTATCACAACTTATTCGAGACTCCTAACTTGGGCCGAAGTTTGAATCTACTAACCCATGTGAAATGATCCCACCATACGAGATATCAAATACAGAGGTTCGTGTTACACAAATCGAAATACTCGGTTACATTCGAAATAATTTTCAAGCGCATTTGATTTTGTAGCAGTAATAAAAGATATTAGTTAAACTCGCGACCAATTATCTCGCTAGCAAACTGTTCATCATCAAGTAAAGTCATCAACTAAAATTTGTGGGGAACGTCAAGTTGAACTGGAAAACGTTAGAATGCCGGAAAGATAAAAAACTCGTAGAGCACTCTGAACTGTCAAAACTAAGCATTCAAAGCTGAAAACGCCCAGCAAACAAGTTTTTTCCGAAACATCTATATGTACCGACTAGAAGTCTGTTACAAACTGGTTTGGCCAATCGATCAGGAACAGAATCCCTTCCATAACCTTATTTCCGATGAAGAAGATTCTCTGCTGGGCATCTTATTTGACGGTCGATCCCAGAGCATCCAATAAGAACAAACTGGTTTACCTAGGAGTCATGAAGTAATGCACTGGTTACTTTTAGTTGTATGCATGAAATTACAATTGAGGTGTTACAGCCACCACATACAAATGCATTGGACATTAGAAAGAAAAATATCTTCTTTTGTTTTTTGAACGGAGGGGAATCTGGCAAGCACACGGGGTGTACAAAAGAACTGGAAAAATACGGAACTGATCAGTCTACTGTAAACGATAAACTGGTACTAAGACAATCAACACGCGAAAGTAGATTCAGGTGTTGAGTATTCTATAAAATAATAAAACTTTGGATCACTGGAATAGCTGAGTATATCGCTAGAAATCGCAATGGTGGCATTACAGGATGCTTACGATTTTATGACCAAATCAGGGAACACCCAGACAGCATGAACCTTTTGCACATGTTTACCATACACACGTTCACCGACCTGTATGCCCACAGGGATTATAACGACAGGTCAACATAAACAGTGTATTATACTATTAGTCCTGATCATCATTTAAGACGAGGTCCCTTATCCAATTGTTTTGAACCTGTTTTTACCTTGCCGAGTAGCTCAATGATTTCCAATCCTTTTCAGCTTGTGGACGCTGTGGAATACCTGCGTGCACTGTCATACTCCCCATTTATTCAAAGTGTATACTGAGAACACTAAGATCAGAATGGTGAAAGCTTAACGTGTTACTTGACGGGATCTATAAACTAAACAGAAATAAATTCAGAGGAAAATGTAGCGAATAAACTTTGTGTAGCGACTACAGTTTGTCATCAGTCAGAAGTAATCCTAATCCAACCCTGATTCAGAAATTTTAAGGTACTATCCCATCACTTTTACCCCCACTTACTTCTAGGTATCCACCCTTATATCCTTATATCTACCCAGTCAAATGAGATTATTTACTTTGGGAGATGTAGGATCCGTCAGACATAATTCATCTCATTTTAGTGATATACTGATAGCAACCGCACGGATCGAAATTAGGAAAGATTACTAAATTTCTCAATATTTGATAACAGCCTGCTAAAACACTATAGTGAATTCCTGTCATTTGCCTAAAACCCAGAAACATACTATGTCATACTATGATTTGAACAAATGTACGTTGATCCTGTTGAGTGCCAAACGAAATGTTGCGTATTAGGTCGGTATACAGTTAAAATTCTATGAATATTTGTGTCCAAGTTGACACTATAAAGATAATCTCGCGATCTGTACATTGAAGTCGTTTATCTATTCGAATACAGCTGAACGGTGTAACCATGAGAGTATGCATTATGAATATATTTATTATTCTCGCTCATACGGGTACACTGTGAGCTTATGCATTCAGACCACAAGTACAGGATGCAGTTTTTGGACTACGAATGATAGATGGACACGATTAGAATCCAATATTTTGGTTCATCGATTGCATAAGTACTCTCATTAGACTTGTAGATCAGAGACAAATAGCGGCAAAACGGACTACCATTGTTGACGCAATCGATGAAACAGATCAGCTCGCGAAATTGTATAGCAACGATTGCTATCGATTAGTTTCTGTACAAATAACTGTGTGTGATTTCGAGGCAAAGTAACATGCAACCGGCTGTTTTGTACTCAGAAAAACTGAAGATGGGTGTTTGCACACAAATCTACATTTCATGATCGATTTTGTTCTCGGTTGAACTTAAGAGTAGAAATAAGAGGTCGGCTGGATTT